>OX422223.1:79651750-79821750 GCA_949130495.1 Sambucus nigra
AATCAAAAAAATTCAAGAGACTGAAATCAACTTTTTATTGATACTAAAATAAAATTAAGAGAGATACAATAATGGACATTCTTTGAATTACTGATAATACTTCTGAAGATGTTTGGCATTCCAAGGATTTTTGAACTCTTCACCCTCCAAAGTCTCTATCCGATATGTCCCTGGTCAGATGACAATCGAGATGAGATATGTTCTATGTCGGTTGGCCTCGAGCTTGTTATTCTTCTGGATAACTTTCTTAGGAACATAATCTCCCGCTTTTTGGTTAGTCGTCTTGACCCTTTTATTATAAAAGCGAGCAGTGCGATGTTGGTAGGCAACATTTCCCAGAACTCCATCTTCTCGTAACTCCTCCAATATGTCTAGATTTAATCGCCTGATCAAGTCACTAAATGGGGAATTAAAGTTCAATACCCAGTGAGTAGGTAGGCCGATCTCATTTGGTACCATTTCTTCAGTCCCAAATGCAAGCATGTATGGTGTTTCTCCAGTTGCTGTTCTCAGCCTTGTTCTATAGGCCCTAAGAACAGAGTGTAGCTCGTTAATCCTGTTGCCCTTGGCAGAATAAATTCTCCTTTTTAGTCCATTCAGCAAAGTTTTGTTAGTCACTTATGTTTGACCATTACTTTGAGGATGGCTAGGTACAGAATGAAGCTTCTAGATTTTGGACTGGGCACAGTATGCTTCAAACTCCTCATTGTCGAGCTGTGTGCCATGATTTGTGATGAAAGCATATGGTAAACCATATTGACAGATTATATTCTTACAAATGAACTGATACACTTTCTCATAAGTCATATAAATCAATGTCTCTGCCTCCACCCATTTCATGAAGCAATCCACAACAACAACTAAGTATTTAAACCTTCCTTTGGTGCTCGGCAGTGAGACGACCAAGTTAATTCCCCATATAGTAAACGTCCAAGGTGATATTATTGGTGTTAAAGTAGCATTAGGTGTTCTACGAATTCTATAGAATCTCATGAATTTATCACATTTTCTCTCAAAGGTTGTACAATCTGCCCTCATGGTCGGCCAGTAATATTCCTAAGTATTGATGTGTTGGAGCAATGATCTTCTAGCTGAATGAGCTCCACATGATCCTTCATGCATTTCTTTGATCAAATTTCCCACCTCCATTGGATGAACACATCGTTTCATGGATATGGTCAATCCCCTTTGTATAAAACTCCTTTGTCCAACACATACCTCGCTGCTTTATATCGGATATTCTTGGCCTCTTTATGATCAGATGGTAGGTTTCCATCTTCAATATAAGCTTTAATGATATCCATCCAGGAAGGTCTCAGATAAACATCAATGAAGCCAACCATTAGATCTTCATTAATAATTCGATTAGCCAGGAGCTCGATTGAGATTGTTCTTCAGAGCTTAATTCTTATTGATGATGCTAGCCGAGCAAGTGCATCAACTCGGGCATTCTCTATTTTTAGGATACTATTCATTCGGATGGCTGGAAAATTAGTAATTAATTCCATGGCCTTGGGAAGATACCTGGCCATTAATTCTCCTTTGGCTCCATACAAATTCAACACTTTGTTAACAATCAGTTGTGAATCACTATGCACCCTACTTTCTCGGTGCCTAATGAATGAGTTAAATTTTACCTAACTATCAAGGCTTTGTATTATGCCTTGTTGTTTAAGGCTTTGAACTGAAACCTGAGAGCATACTCAATATTAATATCATCTGGAGTATTAAGTATTATACCTTCTCCACTACCGGTATCACATGAAGATTCATCCATGTACAAATTTCGCAATGGAACATCATCGTTGAAGCTTTTTGCTATCAATGATCCATGCTAAAATATCTTCCTACTCTCTTGTGCATATTTTTCGGCCATTTCCTGTCTTTTGGATGACTCAGGTTTATCGGCAACTACTTTAACTTACTTTAGAGCTGAGCTATCTTCTTTCGAAGTCTGTTCGGCAGCCAAGCTCTGTTGGTCATCAAGAACCTCTGGATAAGTAAATTTAGCAATGAAATCTTCCAAAGCTTGGCCTTTCAATGAAGATATTGGTTCATATATTATGTCATACTCTCCCAATTCTACTGCCTAGTATATCAATGTTCTTAACTTCTCAGGTTTGTAGAGAGCTTGTCAAAGAGGCAGATCAATATACACAACTATGGTATGTGCTTGAAAATACGATTTCTTTCATCTTGAAGCCTCAATAAGTGCTAGGTATAATTTTTCCAAATATGGGAACCTAATTTTAGCTCCTTTGAATGCTTTACTGGTATAGTAGACTAGTTTTTGGATTCCGTTGTCCTGTCTGACCAATGCTGAGCTCACTGCTGACTCGGAAATAGCTAAATACAAGTACAATTTATCTCCATATATTTGGTCGAGAAAGCAAAGGTGGTGACCCAAGATACTTTTTTAACTGCTGGAATGCTTCATCACATTCCACTCAAAATATTTTCTCAACACTTTGAAAAATGACAAGCACCTGTCTGTTGCTCGGTACACGAATCTGTTTAAGGTTGCCACTCTTCTAGTGAGCCTCTGTATATCTTTCTTGCAGGTCGCCGACTATATTTTGATCAAAGTTATTATCTTTGTTGGATTGGGTTATAATTCCCTTTCATTAACTATGAATCCTAGGAACATCCCTTCTTGTACTCCAAACACACACTTGGTTGGATTCAACTTCATCTAATACTTTTCCAACTGATCAAAAGTCTACTGAGGTCGGTGATATGATCTAAAAATTTTTTGCTCTTCGTTAACATATTACCCACATAAACTTCCATGTTTTATCCTATTTATTCTTCGAAGACCTTGTTCACCAACCTTTGATACGCTGCACCTGCATTTTTTAGACCAAAAAGCATTACATTTTAGCAATAAGTTCCTTAGTCGATGATCCCCTTTGCAAGAGAGGTCAGGCCTCCTTTTTATAGGCCTAGGGAATTTCTGATCATCATAGCCCTATTCCTGCCAATCTTAGGCACACTGCCGATAGGCAGGGTCTGGGACCTGCCGTTTGGTAGTGTCTTTCAAGCCTTTTCGGAAAATCGACCGCAGAATGGAAATTATTGATCAGAATTATACACGGGGCAAACCGTTGGAAAGGTAATTCAGAGACCTTCAAAAGTCCTTGGACTGCTCCCAGGTTCAGGAGTTGACTTTGGGTCAAATATGGCTCGGAAGAATTCGTCAGTCCATTGGATGGGGAATCGTCGGACGCAAACGGATCATTCGTTCACATGGTAAGTCCGAATCGCGCACGGGGTAGACCGTTGGAAAGGTTAAGAGATGTACTTATACATTCCAAAGAATTTGATCCAGCTCAAGGAGTTAACTTCGATCAATCGGGCCCTGGAAGTATTTGGTGACCTCTCGGAGTAAAACGGATCGTTCGTTCATACCATAAGTCAGAATCGTGCACGGAGTGGACCGTTGGAAAGGGGGTTCAGTGCCCTTTGAAGATTCATTCAGTCTTGGTCGAGTTGAAGAGTTGACTTTGGTCAAATGGAGCCTGAGATCGCCCGGTGGTCTTTAAATCAAATTTTGGGGGAAAATGGGTCGTGCGTCCGTATGGTAAGTCAGAATCGTGCACGGGATGGACCGTTGGAAAGGGGTTTCAGTGACCTCCGAAGATTCATTCAGTCTCAATCGAGTTGAAGACTTTGAATTTTGGTCAAACGGAGCCTGGGAGTGCCGATGGCCTCTAGGTCAATACTTGGAGTATGACCTGGGTTTATAGTGATGAGGGGAGGCGCTAGGGACCTAAGGAGAGTTTAGGGGGTAACAGAATGGGGTGTCTTCAGAGCCCCTCGATGGGTGAGTTTGGAACAAATAATAGCCGTCTAATAGACACCGCATGATATTTTGAGGGAGGATGACCAATTCAGAGGGTCAAGGCCGATTCTGAGGACTTACGGAGTGTGCTGGGGATAACCAATTATGTGGGTAGAAGACGATTCTGTGGGTCAAAGCTAATTTTCTGGGCTTAAGTGAATATCCAAGATCGAGGTCAATTTTGACCTAAGAGAGATGATGATCGAGCATCGAGGTTAATTCTGACCTAAGGGTGGTGATGATCGAGGATCGAGGTCAATTCTGACCTAACTAAGGTGACGATCCAAGACCGAGGTCAATTCTGACCTAAAAGTGGTGACGACCGAGGTCAATTCTGACCTAACTAAGGTGACGATCCAAGATCGAGGTCAATTTTGACCTAAAAGTGGTGACGACCGAGGATCGAGGTCAATTTTGACCTAACTAAGGTGACAATCCAAGATCGACGTCAATTCTGACCTAAGAGTGGTGACGACCGAGGATCGAGGTCAATTCTGACTGAATAGGGACGGTTTCGAGGACCGAGGTCAATTCTGATCGAGGACCGAGTACTTACGGTCAAACCGCTCCCAAAACGACTGAATAGGGACCGTGTCCCAATCCTCCAAGGTGGTAGTGGACTCCCACCACTGCAAAGCGTCCCCCACCAGCTTAAAGGAAGCCAATAACTGCCTTTGCACGTCGGTGCACTCATACATACGAAGATGCCGCTGGATGTCTTTCTACCATTGGCTGACTGTGATGATATCTGAGCTACCAGAGAACTCAGGGTGATGCGCCTTCTGAAAAGCATCCCTAACCGTCTCCCATGCAGATGGAAGCTGTGCTGGTACTGGCTCCACTGCCTGAATCTGGGGTGGAGCCTGCTGAACCACCGCTAGTGCGGCATTCACCGTCTGAGCAACAATGGCGGCTACTTCATTAGCATTCATAGTGCCTTGTGCCGGAGCTGCTGGATGCTCGGCCTGGACACGCCTATCCTTCGGTGCACATCTCGGAGGCATCTGAAACGTGAAGTAGTTTATTAGTCTACAGTCATTATCAAATCTCAAATAGCTGAAGACGTAACGTAAAAGCAGAAATACAACAATCCTAAAAATAGGGCTCTATAGCAAAAACGTTAAGCTGAAAGCGAAAATAAGCCGTACAGATCCTATGGACACTAGAACCTGATGCTCTGATACCACCTGTGACACCCCGCCTAATTAAATACCGGGCGATCACTCCTTTATTAAATTAAAATCAAGGTGAACAGCTGGTTCATTCTTAGCATCACTGTCGTAAAAATAACTTTTCCAAATTTAACATCCTATTTAATTAAGCTAAGTGTCAAAACCATTTTTTTAACATTATTTTCTAAATTTTATTTTGAAAATAAAGATTTAATTATCTACAACAATTCAATATTTAAAGAATCACACCACAATAATCCTGGAACATATAATCCAATTAATTTAAACATTCAACAACTAAACCCCAGCATTTAAAACTTAAAGTAAAACATAAATGCTGAATAAATCCCAAAGTAAGAGTACTAGAAATAACTGAAATACAAATGTCCCAATAAAACAGATAAATAGTGGAAAGGGTGACACATGCCCAATCAGGATAATGATAGAAGTGGAATCAAGTAAATGAAATCGTCTAAGCAAGTGGCCTGAACCTCCCACCTAAGCTGCAGCACGTTCCTTTCAAGGGATCCTAAACAAGACGCCCCTGTGGCTGGGCACCTGTAATATATACATATATATACAAGAGAGAAAGAGGAATAGAATCGGGTCAGAGCCCGATAGTATATATGATTTAAAAATTCGTTTAGCAAGTATTTAAATTGATACAGGCCAATGCAACAACATATTAGTGCGACACCCTCTTGAGAAATTCTCGCCTCTCTTTAATGTGCACTCCTATCGGACTAACCTTCCCAATGGTTTATCTCATCATATATCACACTATCCTTCCCCAAGGATTTAACTTATCTTAGGTGACTCTCAAAATTTAAGATTTAACAACATCATGGTTTAAAAAGGAAAATTTCATTTAGTACAAAACGCTCATTTTAACTTTATTGATTCATAAAGTTTTTCAATATCATATTATACTTTTCAAAACAAGTATTTCCAATTTGAGTCATTATACATGTCTTACTTACCATAACACAGTAGGCAGTTTCCCATATTTCAGAAGTTCATATATATATTAAATACTCGTATAATATATATATTCTAATAGCACCCCACATAAAATTTTATGGTGCGGGCATACTCTGCTATCCAATCCCCGTATCAATCGTACTAAAGGGAATACAAGTTCCAAATCACTCTCGAACTGTATAAATACATACACAAACAATATTGAGGCGAAGCATAGTTTCCAAGTTCAAGAGGTCAGTATATACCCTCACGTCTCTTAGGACCGTGACTACCGATTCGATAGCCTGTACCTAGGAGTTCTATCTTCTAGGGTACGAGTCAATATCCCCCATAAGGCACATGAGATAAGATCGTCCCAGTGCGGAAACCTCAGGGATAGCAAGTAGCGCGGGCATGATTTTCACAAGTATATAATATATGCATACACAATCATATAAATATACCACTTTTATTATATCAATTTAGGTTTATCCAATAACCCACATTCACAACATTTATCCTTATTTTCCTATTATTTATCAAGTATAATGGTTCGTTTCTAACTTTAATTCGAAGGGTTTTTCCAACTTACTACGTAACCCTCATGGACTCTATTCTTCCAAATGTACAATTCAGTAGATATCCATTTATGTTCCAACGTAACTCTCTCTTACGTGTCTTTCACCTTTAATATATACTTACATTGTCCCTTATGCCAAAATATCCCAAAAATATAGATTTCGCCTTACATTAAAGGATTTTGAATTTTATTTTTAAAGATGAGAATTTCAAACGGTTTCGAAATCGGAATTAAAATGGAGTTTTAATTGAATTTTTATTATCTAGCAAATTCCTCGAAAAATAAAACTCTATAGCAAAAAATATATTTAATAATATTGAACGGTCCGATCGAGCTGAATTTTTTTCTGTAGCTTCCTCTCATCTTCAGCTAATTCTCTGTAAAATTTCATCCAATTCCAATGGTCCGATCGTCCGGAATAATTTTTTTTTAGTGTTTGTATCTGATTAGAACTCTTTTCTTAATCAAACTCTTAATCCTTTACATGACAAAGGGTTTCCAGAATAGCATATAAATCATCACTACATGAAAATTTCCTATCTCAAATTGGGTTTTTCTTCCTTAAATCTCATCATAATAACTCCTAAACTAATATGGATGATGCATCAAGGAAATAAGCAAGATAAACACTTGCCTGGGATTTTCAGAAATCTGGTTTGGTGTGGTTGCGTTCCCCGTCTCGGGATCTACGCGTTGGCGGTGGCGGCGGTGCAAACGGGTGAGTTTTGAGCCTTGGAATGCCTTGAGAGCTCTCTCCTCTCCTCGCCAATGGTCGTTCTAGTGTTTTGAGTTATCTAACCCTAGGAGATAACCTAAACATCTGATATAATCCCTTTAATTTTCGCGGGTTTAATTACCCAAAAATACAAAATGACTAAAATGCCCTCCCGGGGTACTAATTAGGCCTAAAAATGCCCCGAGACCCAAATCAAACTCCCGAGTATACTTTTCTGACTATCTTGACCCTTCCGGACGCGTTGGCATACTCAAAATGACCATATGAATAACTTATAAAATATTTACTTTTATTTATCAATATTTAGTCCCGACGCGACACGGGCGCGTTCCGACTCAAATTTCTAAAATTGTCATTTTATTCACTCGTGACATTTAATACGGCCACTATTATATATTACTTTGCTCATTTGTAATATTCAAAAAATTTTCCCATAATTACTAACTCTCATCACGTTAATAATTATAACATAATTAATTTTCGGATTTTTATTAAATAATTAATTCACATTAAATTTAATAAATCCCCAAATTAATATAGCATAAAAATACGGGGTATTACATACTTCCCCCCTAATAACGGAATTTCATCCCGAAATTTAGAAAATAAGGCATACCTAGTAAGAACAAATCTGGATATCTCTCGCGCATATCGGCCTCGCGCTCCCAAGTGGATTCCTCCACGTTATGATGCTCCCACTGGACCCGTACAAGTGGAACTATCTTCGACCTCAATCTCCTCTCACTATAGTCTAGGATAGCCACCGGTCTCTCCTCGTAAGAGTTGTCAGGCTGTAAGTCTATCTCATCTATCGCGATGTGAGTATGGGCCATATCATCCCGAATATACCGTCTCAACGACGAGATGTGGAATACATCGTGAATACGATGTAAATGCTCTGGTAGTCCCAATCTGTATGCTACCGGCCCAATCCTCTCGATAATGGGAAATGGTCCTACGTACCTCGGGGCCAATTTCCCTTTCTTCCCGAACCTCATCACTCCTTTCATAGGAGATACATACAGTAACACTTGGTCCCCCACATTAAACTCCCGGAAGAACCATTTCGCATCGGCGTAGCTCTTCTGCCTGTCCTGGGCTACTCAAATGCGACTCCTAATCATCTCAATCCTCGCGGAGGTTTCCTGAATTACCTCTGGTCCTAGTAACTTGTTATCCCCCACCTTGAGCCAACAAGTTGGAGAACGACAAGGCCGGCCATACAAAGCCTCAAATGGAGCCATACCAATCGTAAACTGATAAGAGTTATTATAAGAAAACTCTACCAGTGGAAGATGTGGTTCCCAACCTCCTCCAAAATTAAGAACACACATGCGTAGCATATCCTCTAACATCTGATTAGTACACTCTGTTTGTCCATCTGTCTGTGGGTGATAAGCTGAACTCAGCCTCAACTCAGTACCCATAGCCTTCTGAAAGCTTTCCCAGAAATGTGACATGAAAATCTTATCTCTATCTGACATAATATTCAGGGGCACCCCATGTAATCTTACAATCTCAGAAATGAACAACTGAGCATACTGACCCGTGGTATAATCTGTTCGCACCGGCAGAAAATGAGCCACCTTGATCAAACGGTCTACAATCACCCAGATAGAGTCGTGGCCCCGCTGTGATGTAGGCAACCCTGTAATAAAATCCATGGAAATACTCTCCCACTTCCATGCGGGTACTTCCAATGGCTGAAGCAATCCTGACAGTTTCTGATGGTCCACCTTCACCAGCTGGCAGGTAGAACACTTGGACGCGAACTCAGCAATGTCCTTCTTCATCCCACTCCACCAGTATTGCCTCCTCATATCCTGGTACATCTTATCTCCTCCAGGATGTACCACAAATCGGGACCCGTGAGATTGGGTCATCACTGCATGACGCAATTCTTCCCCTTCTGGAACCACTAACCTCCCATTAAACCTCAAACCCCCATCAGAACTAACAGAATAGGACTCAGCACCCTCGGCTAAAAGTCGTATAATCTGCTCCTGGCAAAACAGGTATGTGGTTTGGGCCTGTATTAACCTCGTAACAATCTCGGATGTGACTGTCATAACAGATATAAAGGAACGGGCTACTGCGTCCTGGTGACCCAACTCCTTCCACTTCGCTCTCCAGACGTTCGCTACCTCATTTACCGGTCTTCGGCTCAACGCATCAGCAACTACGTTGGCTTTTCCCAGATGATACTGTATGTCGAACTGATAGTCCTTCACAAACTCTAACCATCTGCGCTGACGCATATTCAGCTCTCGCTGAGTGAACAGGTACTGCAGTGATTTATGATCTGTGAACAAATGGAACTTCTCCCCCAATAAATAGTGTCTCCATATCCTCAATGAAAAGACGACCGTTGCTAACTCCAGGTCGTGGGTGGGGTAATTCTTCTCATGCGGCTTAAGCTTGCGAGAGGCAAAAGCTATAGCCTTCTCTTCTTGCCGAAGTACTCCGCCAAGTCCCCATAAAGAGGCATCGGTGTAAACCAGGTACTCCACACCCGACTTCGGTAAAGCAAGGACTGGTGCTGAAGTAAGATTGTCTTTCAGCTCGTCGAAAGCCAATTGACAAGCTTTATCCCAAACATATGGTACCCCTTTGCGAGTCAGGTTCGTCAATGGACCCGCTATTTTGGAGAATCCCCAAATAAATCTCCTGTAGTATCCGGCTAACCCCAAGAAACTATGCACTTCCGTCGGTGTCGTGGGCTGTCCCCACTCCCTCATCGCTGACACTTTACTCGGGTCAATGGCTATCCCCTGTTCAGAAACAACATGCCCCAAGAACTGTACCTCTTGTAACCAGAATCCACACTTCTCGTACTTAGCATACAACTGATGCTCTCGTAAAGTCTGAAGAACCTGCCTCAAGTGCTCGGCATTCTCCTCCTCGGAGTGTGAATATATCAAAATGTCATCTTTGAAGACGATGACAAACTGATCCAAGAACTCTCTGAATACTCGGTTCATTAAGTCCATGAATACGGCTGGATCATTTGTGAGACCAAATGGCATCACTCTGAACTCGTAAGACCCATATATCGTTAAGAAGGTAGTCTTTGAAACGTCCTGCTCTCTAATATGTAGCTGATGGTACCCCGACCTCAGATCTATCTTCGAAAAGAAAGTTTCTCCCCTCAGCTGGTCGAACAGATCATCGATTCGAGGCAACGAATACTTATTCCGTATCGTGACCTTGTTCAACTCCCGGTAGTCCACACATAACCTCAGTGAACCATCTCTCTTCTTCACAAACAATACTGGAGCGCCCCAAGGTGAGGTACTCCTGCGAATGAAGCCCTGACCTAAGAGCTGCTCTATCTGATCTCGTAACTCTCGCATCTCCATCGGAGCCATACGGTATGGAGCGCGTGCTATAGGTCTCATATTTGGCAATAAATCTATGACAAAGTCTATCTCTCGACTAGGGGGTAGGCCTGGTATCTCCTGAAATACATCGAAATACTCATGAACGACTGGGATCGAGTCTAAAGGAATCACAACCTCCTTAGAGGCATCCTCCTCTATATAATACAAATGAGCGGTCGAACCTCCCTCTAGGCGAGGCATCGCCACTACAAACATCTCTTGCCCCGGAATGGCAAAAAAAATGCTCCCACTGAAGCAATCAATCATGGCTCTATAAGCTGCGAGCCAATCCATACCGATAATAACATCATGCTCATGTATATCTAAGACTAACATGTCTGCAGGTAATACCAAACTACCAATCTCTAACCCCACTCCCGAGCATATAAAGAAGATAAGCGACCCACTCCCCAGTGGTGAGCCTACACACGTCACTGTGCTCTCTGCTATGGCTAACAACCCAAAGGCCTTCGTAAAATGTGTAGCTATAAAACAATGCATCGCCCCAGTATCAAACAAAACCCGACCCATAGTACCATGGATAGGAAACATACCCTCAATCGCGGGTGGTGCCTGTGGAGCTGCTGCCTGGTGGACGTTATAGACACGTCCGTACTGTAACTGCCCCTGCTGTACTGGAGCTGATGGAATGGATGGTAGGGCTGGCACCTGGGCTGGAGCTGGGAGGGCAGCTGGAAAAAGTGTTCTCTGTGGCTCATTACGGGCACCCTGCTGCTGTGGGGCACTATTACCCTCTGGGCAATCCTGGCGCTTATGACCATGCTTGCCGCATACAAAACACCGGCCTCTGAAGTTACCTCCCCTCTGACCCTGCTGACCACGACCCTGCTGGCCGTTACCTCCCAGCCACTGGCCCTGTTGGCCCTGTTGATTAGGCTGGCCCTGCCTATAACCCCCAAATCCCTGCCTGGAATCACCTGAACGGAATCTCTTAGCAGGGTCCCCTTGATGGGAACTCTTCTCGTGTTGACGAGTCTGTCCATGAGATGGTGCCCCACTAGCACTACTACCCCCGGTCATGCCCTGCTGGCTGGACTCTCCTGCTCTCCTGCTTCCCTTCAGATGGAAGCGGTGATCCTGGCAATGTAGTAACGTAGCATTGAGTACATCAGTGAAAGTACTCAGAGATAGATTCCCTATAAGATGCTAACGGATCCTCCAAGATAACCCGTCCACAAACAACATTATCTTCTTACTATCAGTAGGTGCCTCATCTGGCACTATGGTGAGAAGTCTCGTGAACTCCTCCTCATACTCAACAACGGTAGAGTTCTCCTGTTTCAAATTCAGTAATTTTTGCCTCATCTCAGTCTGCACGGCTGGTGGAAAGTACTTGCGGTCAAACCGCTCCCAAAACGACTGAATATGGACCGTGTCCCTCTCCTCCAAGGTGGTAGTGGACTCCCACCACTGCAAAGCGGCCCCCACCATCTTAAAGGAAGCCAATAACTGCCTTTGCACATCGGTGCACTCATACATACGAAGATGCCGCTGGATGTAGGGGTGTGCAAAAAAACCGACCAAACCAAAAAAACCGAGCCGAACCGAAAATTTCCGGGCCGAGTTTTTTTGAGGGTCGGTTCGGTTCGGTTTAATCAGGTATAAAACCGACAGGGTCGGTTCGGTTTTCGATTTTGACATAAAAAAACCGATTTTGAACCGAACCGAACCGAATTAATTTTTATACTTTTTAATTTTATATTTTATATTATATTTATATTAGTGTTGACATATTATATTATATTTTTTAATTTTATATTTATATTAGGTATTAAAAAAAATATTTTTTATTAAAATAAAGGAAAAAACCGAACCGGCCATGTATAAAACCGACGGACAAACCGAACCGGCCCTGTCAAAAACCGCCCGATTCGGTTCGGTTCGGTTCAGTTTTTCAGCATTTTCGGTTCGGTTCGGTTCGGTTCTCCTCCTCTAAAAACCGACATGGTCGGTTCGGCCCAAAAAACCCGGTCAAAACCGAACCGACCGACCCGTGAACACCCCTAGCTGGATGTCTTTCTTCCATTGGCTGACTTTGACGATATCTGAGCTACCAGAGACCTCAGGGGGATGCGCCTTCTGAAAAGCATCCCTAACCCTCTCCCATGCAGATGGAAGCTGTGCTGGTACTGGCGCCACTGCCTGAATCTGGGGTGGAGCCTGCTGAACCACCGCTAGCACGGCATTCACCGCCTGAGCAACAATGGCAGATACTTCATTAGCATTCATAGTGCCTTGTGCCGGAGCTGCTGGATGCTCGGCCTGGACACGCTTATCCTTCGGTGCACGTCTCGGAGGCATCTGAAACGTGAAGTAGTTTATTAGTCTACAGTGAAATGTGATGATACGAGAAATCGCCCACATTTCGTTCTCATATCAGCAAGTCAAAGTGTCAAATACGTAATGAACAAGTAAAGCAAGTAAATAGAGAGAAGACAAGATATAGAGTGGTTCAGCCTTTAAAATAGGCCTACATCCACTGTGTTGCTCCATTCTCATTATGTGCATTGCATTGTACAATAAGATCGTGCCTATAGAGGCGTACAAGTATGAGAATAAAGGAGAGTACATGACAGTATTGGAGATTCCGATGAGCCCGTGAGGTGGCTGTGATGCAGATTCTAGGCCTCCAAAGCTTATGTTGGGGTGATGTAGAGAGAATCCGTGTTGTAGCACCTCAGGTGTGTTTGAAAAACCCTCTTTTCCTTTCTAGGTGTGGTCCTCTATTTATGAGGAAGTGAGTTGAGTCACGTGCCCTGAGCACATGGCGTATACCAAGTCTGCAGTAGATGTGGATGAGGGCGTGCGGCCCACAGAGTAGCAGCGCTGAGCTGTTGGAGGGGGATCGCGCCACGGCTTCTGATGGAGAGGGCCGCACCCTATAGGAGTTCTGACCGCGCCCTATAGGTTTTCTGGCAGCGCCATGAGTGAGGTACCGGCTGCGGCCTGTATGGCCTAAACGCGATTGTAGAAGTACTGCCACGGCAGGGTGCTATACTTGTACTATCAATAAGCCCCCAAACCGTAGTGCCAAGGTAGATATATTGGGACTGCGGCTAAGTAGCCTAGGTGCCGCGGTGCTTCCAAAGCGACGATTCGTCTTCCGCGCTCCCTTATATAAATTGTTTCTAGCGTGGACTTCATTACGTTTCTAAAACTTTTGAGAGCAAATTGAGGGAAAATCTTGTTCTTCCTTTCTCAAGCATTTTCTAGCAGCCTTTCAAGGTGGTTTGAAGCTGCGTGTGTTGTTTCCAAGGTGGTGTGAGGCTGAGCATCGCAGGTTTCTTCATTTCTAGGTAATCTTTCGATCAATAGACTTCGTAGTTTGCATTTCTTTCCAGGTTTTTAATAATCGAACATCTGAATCGTACACCCGACCTATTTCTAATCTTCATGAACAAACTCTAGTTGTTTGATAGGAATCTAGGGCTTCAATTTAAAATTTGCTTATTCCCTCATAATTGAACACACGAATGCTGAGTACCTCAATAATTACTAGGATAAATCTTCATATGCTGAACTGAGACCTAAGTTTGATAATTGTTAGGATCCTCGAGATGCCATGAAAATCATATAACTGTTCTTGCTGCTCTTGATGCTTTTCACCAAGTTCTTCATATTTTGCGAATTTTGATCTTTAAAAAGATTAAACGTTATATACATCAACTGTTTTAAGAGTAAAGCCGCGGCATGATGCCCCAACTTTAATCTATTCCCATTTTGGTCCTTGTGGCATACCGTGGTCGTCTGCCGTGGTCTCTTAAAATCTGAGATTTCCCTTTTCAAAACAAGAGTAGATAACTGCAGACATCTTAAAAACGACAGTGGACATTTATTTGTTGGAGGGAGAGGCCGCGGATTTATAAAAAAATACCAGTAATGTTGAACCCCGTTCTGGAACCAAATCGCGGCGTTTAGTAGGCTGGCTTTGGAACTTTAGGCTGATTTATCCTCCTTGGTTAGATGAGGGTCGCGCCCTTTGATATGGAGGGTTAGATGGTCACCCTTTTAGGTTCAATCAATAGTTGGCAATTCATGTAAATAATCTTTCCGCGGCTTCTTGGTTTTTTTCCAAACCATCATGGCTGCGGTGCCTAACTGCGGGCTCTGCTTTTCAGGTACCGCTGCAGCCATATGAAGTTTGACCCAGACGGGTTTTTGAGGGGCTTTTGGGCGAAGCATTTTGGGGCCTCTCCTCCTGAAATTTCTTCCGTGCATCCTCTAAGGTCAATAGGCCCTTGCAAATTAAAAGATTGCCCGAACTGCATCTGACTCGACTCAGACTCCGCGGACTCCGCATCTGGGAAGGCCTTCCAATCTCCGCTGATGGAAGAGGAAGCCAACTCAAGTACCCATCCCATGGGTGAAGGAGATATTGTCGCGGCTTCTAGAAATAAGCCTGGAGGTACATCAGGGAGGGCTGAGAGACCTTTGGCCGCGCTTGGTATCCGCAGCTTAATGACCCAAAATTGGGTTGAGCAGGTGGCTGAGGCCTTCGAATTTCTAGAAGATTTGACGTATTCAGCCCCTGCCGCGAACCAAAGACCGTGCACGGTTCTATCTGATGATGGAATTTGCTTCCCCCTGTACGCGTTCATTTACGGGCTACGGCTACCTGTCCCGGTTCCTATCCGTCGTCTTTTCCAGACAATGAAACTAGCCCCAGCCCAGTTAGATCCCAACGGTTGGAGAGCTGTTCTTGTCGCGATCGTGCTTTGGGAGAACTTGTTCAAAAAGGACATTACTCCCGTGGAGTTCTTTCATTTCTACCACCCAAAAGAGAACTCCGTAAAGTTCGTAGGATACTACTACTTTTCACTCCGCGACAGGAATGAAACCCTTTACACTGGGAGGCCGACCAGTGTAAAAAATTGGAAAGGAAAGTACTTCTACATTTCGGGAGAAGGGTGGGAGTTCCACCCTAAAGATAATGAGAGGGAAAAGTCGTTTCAAATGCCGCGGCAATGGGGAACTCCCTCAAAACTAGGTAATTTTTAAATGTCCGCGTCCCTTCCGCATATATTGTTAAATATCTGCTAACCTTTGGATTTATTCTTCTTTAGTCCTTGATAACTTGACTTTAAACAAAAGGCAAGAAAAGAGGGTTGCTGAGGCATCAGCGGTACCTGCTGAACACAAGAAGTTCAGCACACTAGTTACATCAGCGAGCATATTCGAAGCAGGTTTCTTCCTCAATAAGTCAATTCCCCAGCAAATGGCCGCGGAAGGTAACACGAATATTCCGCGGAGTATAAAATGTTTCTGCAATTTTTGTTCAAATACTTGTGTTTACAGTTGCTTCTCTTTTTTAGGTGAGGAAGTTAATAGGGAGCTGCTGGCTGCGCAGCTGGCAGAGATGGATGAGGACGCGGTCGTCCTGAATAATACTGCGCGAAGCAGAAAGAGGAAGAGGTCCAAAGCCAAGGGATTTATCGCGGCCCCTCTGGAGATAAGGCCACTGATCCTGCCGCGGATCAGGTGGTTAATGATGAAAACCCTACGCAGCATGAACACTTCGATGATGACATAGGGGAAAATTTGGCCGGGGCTGGCCTGATGTCAGTTGAAGTCCCCCTTCGATCGTCCTCTCCTCCACCGCCAACTGTAGTAGCGGTTAACGCGAACTTGCCACCTCCCCAATTCCACGGAGAGTCCGGGCCAGACGGTAGACCAAGGCCTCAATTAAGGCAGCCTGACCCCAATTCTTCCTGGGACACTACTGCGAAGGCTGTGCGGAGAATGAAGCGAGCCTTGGATGCCGCGGACCTTGACAGGCTGGTTGGAGAAGATCATGAAGATCGGGAGGACTGTGGCCTCCACAGCCTTCTGAGGGTACATACTAGTCATTTAACTTTGCATCTCATATTTTTCTATACTTTTGCTAACGCCTTTTATTTCATACAGGCCGTTGATGTGATTGTGGTCCAAAAGAGGAAGTATGAGGCTTTGTACAGGCTGAAAGAGGCCGAGAAGAGTGCTCATACCGCGAACTTGCAGTCTGCACGGACCTCTTCTTTTGAGGCAGGTAAAGAGTCCGCTGCCGCGGCCCTCCAGGCAGCCCATATGGACTTGGAGAAGGTCAACAAGGCTAGAGAGGAAGCGGAGGAGAATTTTAATCAAGCTGCGGAATCTCTGAAATCCTCATAGGCCCAGACAGCCGAAGCCGCCCGTGTTGCAGAGATTGCAAATACCAAGCTCGCCCTCCTCCAGTAGAAATATCAAGAGTTAGAAGCCAAGTCTGCTCAGAAGGATGAAGCTCACGTCGCGGCAATACAAAAGTTGGAAGTTGATCATGGTGACGCCTTCCAGCTAGCCATAGATATTGCCGTGGAGTCATTCAAAGGCTCCAAGGATTTCTTCCTCATTAATAACAGGGCATACCTCCGTGGCTACCAGGAGCTGCGACAATGGTTTATCAGAGGTTCCCTGAGGCCAAGGAGGAGGTCCTTGCCTGGAAGTTAAGTGATGCCGAGCATCAAGAGAACATTGATGAGCTTAAGGCCGCGGCAGAAGAGAGAGAAAGGCTTAGGGCAGAGGCAGCGGTTGAGGACGGAGAGACAGATACTGTCGCGGGCGGAGAAGAGGTTGATGATGATGATGACGCAGCCTCCTAAATTCTTAATTTCTATTGCATCAATATAGGGTTGCGTCCCTCATTTTTGTAATCTTAAACTTCTTTTGTGGTTGCGGCCTCCATTCTGTAATCTATGGCTATTAATACAAAGGTTGCGGCCATATTTTTATCACTGATTGACTGCTTAATATTCCTTGCTTTTCTATATTGCATGTTTTACATTGCCTGCTATAATGAATGGTTTCACGTTACTGCCTCATATTTGCAACTTGCTTTCTGTATTAAACGAACTTGTAGGACTTGTAGCTAGGTCCGCGGCAGTATAGTATAATTTGATGCAATCGTGTGCTCTTATTAATCATCCGCGGTATCCTTGTCACTTTATGGCCCCTTTTTGTTCTGGCTGACTATACCACGACCATTCGTACTTTGTCTGACATTGGAACAAGTTCCTTTCCGCGGACAATTAATTCTTTAGAATGTGGCCTTTTTTGTTTTGTCCTTGCACTTTTCACTGTAGGGTTGTGATCCCCCAAGTCGCGGTGCCAATGAAGTATGGTTTTGGGGCTGCGGCTTAATTTCTTCAATTTTTCATAGAAGCCGCGGCTGCCTTTTGTTATCTACTCGTTTGCCATGTAGAAATAATGAATAGATTGATGCCGCGGTAATTTGAACGAGGGAAAATATTCTGAATTCAAGTCCACCTCAGCGACTCTCAGTCGCGGTTGCTTTAATTGAATCTGAATTCAAGTCCACCTCAGCAACTCTCAGTCGCTTTTTCCATTCAGCTGTGGCAGGTTGCCATCCAGCGCTAGGGCAGCGGTGGATGAGGATGCCGCGGAATCTACTTGACTGCTGACAAGATAATGAGGCTGCAGAACCTTGCCCTTGGGAAATCAAGGCCATCCTTCTGTAGGTTTGACATGCTTCATGATCATAGTAACAGAGCCTCCTATAGCCGCTTCGATTGTCTTTTGTGGCTTTCCTTTAGTCGATCTTGGGACACTATGAAGCCTCCCCAGGCTTATCTTGGGACATTATGAAGCCTCCCCAGGATGGGTTATGTTATTAAGCCACCCACAGCTAATATGCGAGACACTATCAAGCCTCTCCAGGCTGGGTTATGTTATTAAGCCACCCACAGCTAATATGCGAGACACTATCAAGCCTCTCCAGGCTGGGTTATGTTATTAAGCCACCCACAGCTAATATGCGAGAAACTATCAAGCCTCTCCAGGATGGGTTATGTTATTAAGCCACCCACAGCTAATATGCGAGACACTATCAAGCCTCTCTAGGCTGGGTTATGTTATTAAGCCACCCACAGCTAACATGCGAGACACTATCAAGCCTCTCCAGATTGGGTTATGTTATTAAGCAACCCACAGCTAATGATATATATATAAAGCCACCCCTGGCTAGATATTGTAAGCCTCCCGGCTCGATGAAGCGTCCCAAAAGCTAAGAACTAACATTATAAGCCCTCGTGGCTAATGTCGCACTCCGAGAGCAGAGAATTGACGTTGTAGGCCCTCGTGGCTAATAAAAGCTCCTTGAATCCTCAGATGCTTTTGCGAATATGGTCATCATATGATAAGATGTAGTTGCACATTGTGAGGGGAACTTCTGAGCTAATGAAGGTCGTAACCCATCCATAAGTGCATCCCGAAGTAGAATAATCCTTCGAGATAATTTTGTTATATTTCCTCTGAAATCTGTTTGAGATAAAAAGTCTTTTTGTGAGATAGCAGGTTATGAAACCAAGAGAAATATCAGATATAGCTAAACTTGCTAGTTCATATATTTATATATGTATGATGCAGCTAATGACTTTGTTAACAAAACATAAATTCTTAAGTATTAAGGCTACAGTGAGCTTCATAAAACATAAACAGAAATAATTGAAATTAGAAAGACTAAGGATGAGATGTGGCATGCAGCCTCTGTCAGGTCTGGCTGAATCTCTTATGCATTCTTCAGGAATCGCTGCAGCATCCCTTGCCCAATTAGCCTTTCAACTTCATCCTTCAGAGCATAGCATTGCTCTATGTCATGGCCATGGTCCTGATGGAATTTGCACCAGGTAGCTTTGTTCCTCTTGTGGGGTGGAGCTCTCAATTTTTCTGGCCACCTCAAAATCTTGTCCCCTTTAATGAATTCCAAGATCTCTTCAATCGGGAGGCTCCACTGAGTATAGACACCCGACTTTTTCTGCCTTTCTTGACCTCTGACGGTTGATTCTGCTGTTTCATTTACTGCTGCGGCAGGCATGGCTGGCTTTGCTATTTCCTCCACTTCCGCGCCTATGTTTTTAGATGCCGCGGCCTCCAGCATTAGCACCCTCTGAGTGAGAAAATTGACCTGGGTCTGAAGTGAGGCGTGGCTGTCATAGAGGTGATTAAGGTGATTGTATAGTTGCACAATCTCATCCTTGACTTCTGCACTCCGGCTGGATTCTCCTTCCATCTCTGCTTTTGTTAGTCTTTATAAAGTATATATATAATCTGAGAACAAACTAACAGAAGTGAGCAATCTCAGAGATACTGAAGTAATCAAGTAGGAAATGGGGATGCAGCATTTTCACTACTACGGGGCACCGCGGCCATAAGGCACATAGTAAGATGCACTACCGCGGCCTCATATGATACACCATGGCAGAGCTAGAGCCCAACTGATTACGCTACTCAACGTTTGAAGCTTTTGTAACAGCTACCCTAGTGGAGGCCACGGCCATAAGACATATTTACTGTCTGGCCGCATTTCCTCCTAGGCAGCAAGGAGCAATCCCAAACCTGAAGCTCGGGAACTGAGTTTCTCTCTCGAAACTTATGGAGAGCACACCTACTAGGGTTTGTCCATGAGTAAATAACCTCTCGGTGAACAACACGGGACAGTTTCAATGATAAACCCTAGATCATAGGCCAAGAACAGCAAAAAAGGAGTAGATACAATCCCTCCCTAATCATTCATCTTTTTGAGGCAAAAGCCCGTCATGCTTTTCAATACTAGCTAGATATAATGATATCACAAGGGTATTCAAAATAGATCTAAAGCCATAAGATGGAGTATATCTGGATATAAGAAATACCCACTTAAGGGTGTGAATATGATGTGGAGTCCAATAACCAGTAACCGACTCGTGAGGAGATGATCTAAAGGACCCCCAGGGATCGAATAAGGTGTTTGAAGAACTCATATATGCAGAGAAACAAGGTTGAAATATCTCGTTCCCACAGACGGCGCCAAACTGATGATACGAGAAATCGCCCACATTTCGTTCTCATATCAGCAAGTCAAAGTGTCAAATACGTAATGAACAAGTAAAGCAAGTAAATAGAGAGAAGACAAGATATAGAGTGGTTCAGCCTTTAAAATAGGCCTACATCCACTGTGTTGATCCGTTCTCATTATGTGCATTGCATTGTACAATAAGATCGTGCCTATAGAGGCGTACAAGTATGAGAATAAAGGAGAGTACATGACAGTATTGGAGATTCCGATGAGCTCGTGAGGTGGCTGTGATGCAGATTCTAGGCCTCCAAAGCTTATGTTGGGGTGATGTAGAGAGAATCCGTGTAGCGCCTCAGGTGTGTCTGAAAAATCCCTTTTCTTTTCCAGGTGTGGTCCTCTATTTATGAGGAAGTGAGTTGAGTCACGTGCCCTGAGCACATGGCGTATACCAAGTCTGCAGCAGATGTGGATGAGGCGTGTGGCCCACAGAGTAGCAGCGCTGAGCTGTTGGAGGGGGACCGCGGACCCTAAGCTGGTGTGCCGCGGCCTCTGATGGAGAGGGCCGCACCCTATAGGAGTTCTAACCGCGCCCTATAGGTGTTCTGGCAGCGCCATGAGTGAGGTACCGGTCGCGGCCTGTATGGCCTGAACGCGATTGTAGAAGTACTGCCACGGCAGGGTGTTATACTTGTATTATCAATTAGCATTCATAGTGCCTTGTGCCGGAGCTGCTGGATGCTCGGCCTAGACACGCCTATCCTTCGGTGCACGTCTCGGAGGCATCTGAAACGTGAAGTAGTTTATTAGTCTACAGTCATTATCAAATCTCAAATAGCTGAAGACGTAACGTAAAAGCAGAATTACAACAATCCTAAAAATAGGGCTCTATAGCAAAAACGTTAAGCTGAAAGCGAAAATAAGTCGTACAGATCCTATGGACACTAGAACCTGATGCTCTGATACCACCTGTGACACCCCGCCTAATTAAATACCGGGCGATCACTCCTTTATTAAATTAAAATCAAGGTGAACAGTTGGTTCATTCTTAGCATCACTGTCGTAAAAATAACTTTTCCAAATTTAACACCCTATTTAATTAAGCTAAGTGTCAAAACCGTTTTTTTAACATTACTTTCCAAATTTTATTTTGAAAATAAAGATTTAATTATCTACAACAATTCAATATTTAAAGAATCACACCACAATAATCCTGGAACATGTAATCCAATTAATTTAAACAGTCAACAACTAAACCCCAGCATTTAAAACTTAAAGTAAAACATACATGCTGAATAAATCCCAAAGTAACAGTACTAGAAATAACTGAAATACAAATGTCCCAATAAAACAGATAAATAGTGGAAAGGGCGACACATGCCCAATAAGGAGAATGATAGAAGTGGAATCAAGTAAATGAAATCGTCTAAGCAAGTGGCCTGCAACTCCCACCTAAGCTGCAGCACGTTCCTTCCAAGGGATCCTAAACAAGACCCCCATGTGGCTGGGCACCTGTAATATATACATACATATATATATATATATATATATATATATATATATATATATATATATATATATACATATATATATATATATATATATATATAAGAGAGAAAGAGGAATAGAAACGGGTCAGAGCCCGATAGTATATATGATTTAAAAATTCGCTTAGCAAGTATTTAAATTGATACAGGCCAATGCAACAACATATTAGTGCGACACTCTCTTGAGAAATTCTCGCCTCTCTTCTAATGTGCACTCCTATCACACTAACCTTCCCAGTGGTTTATCTCATCATATATCACACTATCCTTCCCCAAGGATTTAACTTATCTTAGGTGACTCTCAAAATTTAAGATTTAACAACATCATGGTTTAAAAAGGAAAATTTCATTTAGTACAAAATGTTCATTTTAACTTTATTGATTCATAAAGTTTTTCAATATCATGTTATACTTTTCAAAACAAGTATTTCCAATTTGAGTCATTATACATGTCTTACTTACCATAACACAGTAGGCAGTTTCCCATATTTCAGAAGTTCATATATATATTAAATACTCGTATAATACATATATTCTAACAGCACCCCACATAAAATTTTATGGTGCGGGCATACTCTGCTATCCAATCCCCGTATCAATCGTACTAAAGGGAATACAAGTTCGGAATCACTCTCGAACTGTATAAATACATACACAAACAATATTAAGGCGAAGCATAGTTTCCAAGTCCAAGAGGTCAGTGCATACCCTCACGTCTCTTAGGACCGTGACTACCTATTCGATAGCTTGTACCTAGGATTTCTATCTTCTAGGATACGAGTCAATATCCCCCATAAGGCACATGAGATAAGATCGTCCCAGCGCGGAAACCTCAGGGATAGCAAGTAGCGCGGGCATGATTTTCACAAGTATATAATATATGCATACACAATCATATAAATATACCACTTTTATTATATCAATTTAGGTTTATCCAATAACCCACATTCACAACATTTATCCTTATTTTCCTATTATTATTTATCAAGTATAATGGTTCGTTTCTAACTTTAATTCGAAGGGTTTTTCCAACTTACTACGTAACCCTCATGGACTCTATTCTTCCAAATGTACAATTCAGTAGATATCCATTTATGTTCCAACGTAACTCTCTCTTACGTGTCTCTCACCTTTAATATATACTTACATTGTCCCTTATTCAAAATATCCCAAAAATATAGATTTCTCCTTACATTAAAGGATTTTGAATTTTATTTTTAAAGATGAGAATTTCAAACGGTTTCGAAATCGGAATTAAAATGGAGTTTTAATTGAATTTTTATTATTATCTAGAAGATTCCTCGAAACATAAAACTCTATAGAAAAAAATATTTTTAATAATATTGAACGGTCCGATCGAGCTAAATTTTTTTTCTGTAGCTTCCTCTCGTCTTCAGCTAATTCTCTGTAAAATTTCATCCAATTCCAACGGTCCGATCGTCCGGAATAATTTTTTTTTTTGTGTTTGTATCTGATTAGAACTCTTTTCTTAATCAAACTCTTAATCCTTTACATGACAAAGGGTTTCCAGAATATCATATAAATCATCACTACATGAAAATTTCCCATCTCAAATTGGGTTTTTCTTCCATAAATCTCATCCTAATAAATCCTAAACTAATATGGATGATGCATCAATGAAATAAGCAAGATACTTACCTGGGATTTTCAGAAATCTGGTTTGGTGTTGAATTTGGTGTGGTTGCGTTCCTCGTCTCGCGATCTACGCGTTGACGGTGGCGGTGGTGCAAACGGGTGAGTTTTGAGCCTTGGAATGCCTTAAGAGCTCTCTCCTGTCCTCTCCAATGGCCGTTCTAGTGTTTTGAGTTATCTAACCCTAGGAGATAACCTAAACATCTGATATAACCCCTTTAATTTTCGTGGGTTTAATTACCCAAAACTACAAAAATGACTAAAATGCCCTTCCGGGGTACTAATTAGGCCTAAAAACGCCCCGAGACCCAAATCAAACTCTCGGGTATACTTTTCTGACTATCTCGACCCTTACGGACGCGTTGACGCACTTATAAAGACCATACGAACAACTTATAAAATATTTACTTTTATTTATCAATATTTAGTCCCGACGCGACACGGGCGCGTCCCGACTCAAATTTCTAAAATTGTCATTTTATTCACTCGTGACATTTAATATGGCCACTATTATATATTACTTTACTCATTAGTAATATTCAACAAATTTTCCCATAATTACTAACTCTCATCACGTTAATAATTATAACATAATTAATTTTCGGATTTTTATTAAATAATTAATTCACATTAAATTTAATAAATCCCCAAATTAATATAGCATAAAAATACGGGGTATTACATTGATGATTGGGCGAATGTGGAGTGGAGGGCCAGGGCGGCCCTTGCTTTGGGGAGTGAGAACTCCTTTGACTCATTCGAGCTATTATGGATGAGCGGACTTTGCTACGAGAGCCATCGCATCATCAGTCTTCTAAGGTGGTGAGCCCTGGCGGTTATGTAAGTAACCTGACTCTTGGCATTCTTATATTTGGTGATTTTTCAATCCTTCTTGAATTTTGACAAGGTTTTTTCTTTTGACAGTCTGATATCTCTTTGAAGAATATGTGTGACCGTGGGACAACGGGGCTTAAGGACGTTTGGGAGCATCTTCTACCTGTGGTGCATTGGGTGGTATCATTAGCGGGTTTTGGGAGGTTGGTGTCTGTGCTGGATGAGACGCCTCGATCGACAGCGGTCTTGTGCGCTTTGAGGGAGGGATGGTGGGATACTACCCACACTTTCCATTTCAGTTTTGGGGAGATGACCCCATAGACGTGCAGCAGCTGCTGGGGCTGGATTATGATGGAGAGCATATATAGGTGGACCACTTTTTTAGGGTGAGGCCGGAGGCGGTGAGGGCGGCGCTTGGTGACGTAGGGAGGATAATTTTTGGGGATTCCATTCGGCTATCCTTGCTGAAGGATGTTTTGCTGAGTAGGGAGATTGATTTAAAGGGCGGCTGTAGGTGAGGCAGATGGCCCGGTTGTTCATTTTACTGGTGTTGGGAGGCTTCATGGTGGCGTCGAGCGATGACGTCGTCCATTTGTGGTTCTTGCCATACTTGAGGATGTTTTCGAACATCCCTCTCTATGATTGGGGGAGCCTGACTTTGGCAACCCTCTATTTTTCTTTGGATGCATTCAGCCGGTGCTACCGATAAACTTTTACTGGAACCACGTATCTCTTTGAGGTATCCTTTAATTTTGCGCATTTTCCTTTCATGCATTAGCATTTTCCTTATGCGTCTCTTTTTTATTATAAATTCCAGTCTTTGGCAGACGTGGTTATATGAGGTGATTGGATGCAATACCCAGCTAATCGCTCTGAAGGACGAGATTGTTGGGGACTTCTACCGATTGTATCAATGGCGGAAGGCCAATCGGCAGTCGAAGGGATCTCTCTCTCTAGAGGCGGTGCGTCAGGTCTTAAATGGCCTGATCAGTGGTAGGGTAAGACTCTTTCTTTTTCAGTCTTGGTTTTTGGCATGTTCTGATTCTTTATTGACTTATGCCTGCTTGGGATTTTCAGGTGACTTTTTACCCTTGGGGGACAGCCATTCAGGATATGGGGCCGACCGGGGTGAACGCGCAGATGAGGCGCTTGCTGGCGTATGAGTTCGGCCATTCTTGGTATCTCGGGGAGCGGGCGGTTCGGCAGATTGCTGAGGAGGAGGTGGTGGTGCCACCTGTGCAGCCTCTTACGTCTATGAGTCGGGAGCGGCTATTGTCGGAGGATGTGAGGATCGCGGCGATGATCGGCGAGTCCTACCTATTGTATACTGATACGGTTGTGCCATATGACTATATGGATTTTGTGACGAGCTGGTTGATGGCGCTCAACATATATGATACCTTGTCTTTCCTTCCTGGGGTTCGAGCCGAGCAGTGGGGTCTTCCCACAGCGGCGGTGGTCCATCGACGTCTGCGGTGGCGGCGACTTCGAAAGTTCCTTTTGTGCGATTGCACACTCCTTCATACAACATTCGGTGGGCTGATGGAGGGATGGTGCCCATGTTGCACCATCCTCATGCGATGGATCCGGAGGAGTTGGGTTTGACAGAAGAGGTCCTTCATCGTGCAGTATACCTTTCCGTGCTTTTCCTCTTTTTGGTTCCTTTTCTGTTTTGATCCTCTTTTGATACTGATTTTTGCCTTCTCTTTGTAGTAAGTCCTGGTGTCGACCACTTGGCTGAGGGACATCAAAGACTGGATATCTTTGGCGACTTCCCATATTCGGGATGCGGTCCCGATTCCTTCTTGTTTGGTAACGTCTGCTTCATCCGGGGAGGACTCTGGCTCGGGTAGCGGTGGTGCGTCGTCTCGCCATAAGGGAAAGAGAGAGTATCGCAGGGGCGGAAGCTCTTAGAGAGAGGGGTGAAAGGTAGGTGAGAGAGAGAGAAATGAGAATGTGGGTTCGGGCAGAGTCCCGTTGTTTTTTGCTTTTCTTTTATTTCCTGCAAAATTTGATGTAACACAGGAGAATATATATATGCAATGCAATGGTTTTTTTTATTATCTTTTGTTAATGGTGAATGAATGAATGCACGTGCACTTTTTACTTTGCTGTTGAGATCATAAAAAGAGATATTTTGGGATTTTGAAGGAAAGTTAAAAATGAGAAATTATATAGGGGTGGAAGAGGATTTTTGAGAATATTAATTTATTTTTATTGAGCTTTTTTTTTAGATTCTGTTGAGAATATCAATTTTATTTTTATTGGGTTTTTATGATTTTGCTAAAAGAGGAAAAAGGAAAATTTCCAAAAAATGGGGGGTTGCCGATCGGCAATCCCCTTGCCCTGCCTATCAGCAGTCAAGTCCAGTCCCATCAATTCAAAGATTTTTCTTAGTGCCCTCTTCAGCCTTTTGTACTTTGTGGGGTAAGATTCCCTCCTATTTTTACAGGGGTTATGTCTTTTGTGAGGGTTCTCAAGTATAAAAAGGGGTAAGGGTGGAGTGTTTTCATCACACCTTCACGTGTCTCTTGTTTCTTTGTTTTGCAAGATGGATCTCCCTAGTAGCATTGAGTTTGCTAATTACCTCAAAGCCTTGGAAGCGATATGCTCTTACAACATCGACTACGGCGCTTTCAACATGCGTCGAGTCTCTTTATGGTGCAATCGACCCATTGAGTGGAACATGCTGATGGCGGCGGTACAATTTTGGTACCCCGAAGACCATGTATTCCGCTTTGGGTTGGATGAAGTTTGTCCTACCTACGAAGAATTTTCTGCCATTCTGGGGATAGATCCCAGTGTTGCTACGGCTTTACCTGAATTTTCCAGTTCTCCCAGGGATTTACTGGCCGAGCCTCTTTGCATTTTGCCTTCGGCGGCCAGACCACTGGTTGCTAGGGGAATAATCTCCCTCCCGGCGGTATTGCAATCCGTGCATTTACAGGAAGTAGGTGATTTTGGCTATGCTGGAGTCGTTGCTCTAAGCCTGGTTTCAAAATTACTGTTGGTGACTGGGGAACTGCTGGTGGACCCACAACTGGAAGCCGTTACTTCATGGATGTCATACCATCGCAATCCTGTGGCGGTGATACTGGCGGAGACCCTGAACGATCTGGATGCCTGGAGAGAAGGTCGTTCTAACTTCCTGTGGGGTAGCCCCGTGATGCTATTCATGTGGTTGTCTGAAAGACTCCGCCTGGTGACTCTTCCAGAATATCCTTTGTCGGATGTACCCAACTTTTTTTCGCGTCATTTCTTCAGCATTAGCCTGAATATTGAGAGCTGGGAGAATTGGCTTGTGGAGCACAGGGCTCAGAATCTGTACTGGTCAGTGCCTTAGTGGGGACAGTTGCTACCTGTTTTGGAGCTAGGAGAATACTCATATATGCGACTGGTTGGTCTCAGCCAGACCTCTTTTTATTTCCCTTGGCGGCTTCTGCGCCAATTTGGCTGGGCATAGGTCGTGCCACCTTGGACACTAAATTTCTTTTCAGTAGAGGATTTGACCAAGCGTCTTCGCCTGCAGCTTGTCTCTCTGTGGGAGAATCGGTGTCCGTCGACCCATCCCTCTCAGTATGTTGGGAGAGTTTGGCATATCCCTGGGGATTATATGAAGTGGTTATGGAGGAGAGTAGTTAGCCAGATGTTGGCAGTGGAGACTAGACAGAATTGGCTTGTCTCTTTTAACACCATGGAAGGAGGTGCTGTGGTCTTTTTAAAGCTGGTTCGAGCTTATCGGTCCATGGAGTGTCTGCGACACTCTGTTCAAGCAGGGGAAACTTTGGGACCTCAGGATGCAGATGATGAAGACGGACCGAGCTCCTCTGGTAGCTGTGGGTAAGATGGTTTATTTTATAATGGGGAATAAATGTGGGGATTTTATTTTGGCTTTTCTAGGAAGGTATGGGAAAGGGGAGTTATCCGTTCCCTTTCTTATGTAATCTGTATCGTACTTTCTTATTAGTGAAATAAACAAGTTTTTGATCATCCAGCTGTGCCTTTCGATGAATTTTGTATTTTGAATTATCTATACCGATCACCGAGGCATACATAATCCTTTTGTTCAAGTATATGTTGGAATTGGCTGTCATTCTCAAAGATAATAAAAGAATTTTATTTTCTGAAAAAGAAAGGGCCGTGATCATGTAAGGTTTATGAGATGCCTACGTACTTTTGGGGATTTTGAAAAGTTTTAATTTGTTTGAAAATGGTTTTTGCAGAGGATCAGGACCATGTAGTTCTGGTAGGGGGGGAAATGAAGAGTTTTTTTTTTCAAGAAGAGAAGAGAGATGAGAAGAGTCATAGCGCGTCGAGATTTCGGACTAGGGGTAGAACTTCTTGAGACGGTCCAAGTTGACTAGACGGGCCATATCTTCCCCATTTAAGTCGATAAGCATGGCGGCACCGCCGAAAAAGATCTTCTTGACAATATAGGGGCCTCTCCAATTGGGCTTGAATTTCCCTCTAGGGTCCCAGATGGGTTCTATGATTTCTTTGAGGGCTAGGTCCCCTTCTCGGACACCGCGGTCCTTGACTCTCTTATTGAATGAACGCATTATTCGGTGATAGTACCCTTGTATGTGGTATAGATCTTTCAATCTCCTTTCGTCTAGGAGGGTCATCTCGTCAAGATGGCTTTGGCACCAGTCTTCTTCATTGACCTTGCTTTCAAGCATGGCGTGTAATAAGGGTATTTCCAGCTCCACGGGTAGGACTGTTTCTATACCATAAACTAGAGAGTAAGGGTTATCCCCAGTAGAGGTTCGAATTAAGGTTCGGTAACCCCAGAGGGCGTACGGGATCCGGTCGGCCCAACCCCGACAACTTTCGATCATCCTGCTGGTGATGTCTTTGAGGTTCTTACTGGAGGCTTCAACTGAACCGTTGGTCTGAGGTCAGTAGGGAGAAGATTTATGTCTCTGAATCTCGTATTCATGGACCACCTCTGTGACTTCTGCCTCTAAATTCAACCCGTTATCTGATACTAGCTCGTGTGGGACACCATATCAGCAGATGATATTTTTCTTGATAAATTTGGCCACTTTCTTAGCGTTCAGTACTGCGTGTGACTCAGCTTCGACCCATTTGGTGAAGTAATCAATGGAAACTAGGATGAACTCGTGCGCATTGGAAGTTTTCGGTGTAACCTTCCCTATAATGTCGATGCCCCAGGTGGAGAACGGCCAGAGAGAGGTCATGTTGTATAATTCACGTGGAGGCCGATGCTGAAGGTTAGAGAATTGTTATCACTTGAGGCATCTCCGGACATAGGCGGTGCAATCCTGGGTCATAGTGGTCCACTAGTAGCCCTGTCGGATGATCTTTTCGGTAAGCATATGATCGTTCATGTGGGGTCCGCATTCCCCGCTGTGGATTCTATGCATTATCTTTTTAATGTCAGCCCCCGCGATGCAGTTCAGATGAGTTTCGTAGAAGTTTCTTTTGAGCAGTGCTTTGTGACAAATGATGTACCGGGCAGCCAGTCTTAGAAGGGTTGCTCGATCTTTCTTGTTGGAACCCTTGGGATACCTACCGTGTTTGAGTAGGTGCCAAATATCATAGTACCAATAGTTGGCTATCTCAAGATCTTCTGTGGTGACGAGCTCAATATGGTAGCAGTGGGTTAGTTTATCTTGCTTTTGAACAAGGAAGGGGGTTATTGTGATTCCTTCGGACATATCGACCATGGAGGCAAGGTTAGCAAGAGCATCGGCTAGGTTATTCTTTTCTAGAGGTAGGTAATGGAAGGTGATATCTTAGAATTTGGAGGCTAATTCTTCTAAGTGGGCATGGAAGGGTTGGAGTTTCTCGTCTTTGACTCTCCACTTTCTATGCACTTGACCGATGATGAGGGAGGAATCCCCGTAGACATCTAGGCATTGAATACCTTTCTTGAGAGAAACTTTGAGGCCTACTGTGCATGCCTCGTATTCAGTCATGTTATTGGTGCAAGGGAAATCCAACTTGATGGCGATGGGAGTGTGGGTGTCATCTGGGGCAATCAGAAGTATCCCAATGCCATATCCTTTTTTGTTGGTAGCGCCATCAAAGAACATTTACCATCGAAGGCATTCTTGAGAAGCACAAAGAATGTTTTCATCTGGGAATTCGGAGATCCAGACATCAGCTTCTTCTACAGGGTAATCAGTGAGGTAGTCAGATATGGCTCTTCCTTTTATGGCTTTCTACGTGACGTACACGATATTAAACTCGGCTAGGAGCATTAACCATCGGTCCATTCGCCTGGACAAGGCGGGTTTGTCTAGAAGGTATTTGATGGGGTCCATTCGGGATATAAGTTTGATGGGGAAGGTGAGCATGTAGTGCCACAACTTTTGGGTGACCCAGACAAGTGCGATACACGCCTTTTCTAAAGCAGTGTAGTTAACCTCGTACCCAACCAATTTGCGACTGGCATAATAGATGGCTTTTTCTTTGCGGGAATCTTCAAGGTATTGGGATAGCAAAGCCCCAGCTGCAGTGTCAGTTATGGTTAGGTATAGGAGCAAAGGGAGACCAGGCTGTGGTGGCATGAGTATCGGGGGTTGATCAGATATTGTTTGATTCGGTCAAAAGCTTCTTGGTAGGCCTCGTTCCAAATCTTGGTTGAATCCTTTCAGAGGAGTTTGAATATAGGTTCGCAGATGGAGGTTAACTTACTGATGAGCCGGCTGATGTATTGAAACTTTCCAAGGAAACCTCAGACTTCTTTCTCTGTTCAGAGAGGCGGCATCTCAAGTATGGCTTTCAGCTTGGCAATACATGCTTCTATCCCCCTCTCACTGACCATGAATTCCAAGAGTTTTCCCTTTGTAACGCTAAAGATGCATTTTTGTGGATTGAGTCTCATCTAATACAGTCGCAGTTGTTCGAAGAACTTTCGAAGAGAACGAACATGACCTTCTCTAGTTTCGGATTTGATAATCATATCATCTACATAGACCTCAACTTCTCAGATCGTGCAGGATGGTTATGGCAGCCCTCTAGTAGGTAACCCCAACGTTCTTGAGACCAAATGGCATGACAGTGTAGCAAAAAGTTCCCCATGGGGTGTTGAATGCGGTTTTTTCTTAGTGGTCTGAGTGCATTTTTATTTGGTTGTATCCAAAAAATCCGTCGACAAATGACTTGAGAGCATAACTGGATGTGTTGTCCACGATCATGTCGATATTGGGTAGCAGATAATAATACTTTGGAGAAGCTTTGTTCAAGTCCCAGTAGTCTACACACATCCGAACTTTTCCTCCTGGTTTTGACATGGGCACTATGTTGGCTAGCCATATGGGATATTCGATCATACGAATGAAGACTACGTTCAACTATTTGACCACCTCTTCTTTGACTTTGAGTGACCATTCGGTGCGAAGTTTTCTCAACTTTTGTTTGACCGGCTTGTAATATGGGAGAGTGGGAATCTCGTGATGAGCTATTTCAAGATCAATTATGGGCATATCGTCGTAGGACCATGCGAAGACATCCACGAATTCCTTTAGCAATTATTCAAGTTATGCACGCTCATGCTCGTCGAGGGTAGCCCCTATCCTAATCTCGCGCAGTTGGCTACTAGAACCGAGGTTAACAACAACAGTCTCTTTTTTATTAACTTAAACGCGATTATGTTGTTTATTATTAACCTTATTTAGATCAGTTAAGAATTGTTCATTTGCAAAATCATCATCATCGAAAGTTTGATTAGAATCCAAACAGTTAATATAAGGCACAACAAGATACTTAAAATCTTCGTTCATTTCATTGATAGGAAAAATAGCATTGAAAACCTCGTCAAAAGAGGACTTGATTACATTTTAACAAGGATAGACAACAGAAGAAGAAATAGGGTAAACATTGGGATTAGGGGAGATTTCAGCAGGTAGAACTGACGCAGCATGCCAGTTGAGGAGAGGTGTATCAGTAGCTTTAATCAATTGGGATGCATCTGGTGATGTAGTGCCTGAGTGAAGCATGCGGAGTGTCAGCCCCAGTGTTTGTAAGTCGAAGGAATCTTCGGTGTCAATTTCCTCAGTCTCTTTGGTATCTTTGATGAGTATTTGTACATGGTGTTGGGAACTCTCAGCCTATGTGTAGCTGTCTTGGAAGAAGACCTCCATTCCAGGATTCATCTTCTTATCGGTATGGTCATACCATGGTTCTAGAAATCCGCAAAAGGGGAAGTCTTCGCCCTCTTTGATGAATCGTCCATTTAAGGAGTCACATGGGATAGTCTGGACGCAGTCTAGTCTTCTCTTTGGTTGAGACAGGCGGATCATTCTGAGCTCTTATTCTGATGGTTGATACCCCAACCCACAAGGAGTGAAAGCCTTCTTTAGTTCAATCAGCTCAAGTATCCCTTGCTGTCTTTGTCCTAGCCCCAGTCCGAGCATAAAGTGTATGTTTTTGAACATCTGAATCACATTAATGTTGCCATGAGGGTCGTATTCTGGACAAACCCTCTCTTTGAAGTTGTCCCCTGGCGAGAGTAAAAGTGGTTCAACTCGGAATCCTGATAGGAGCGTATCATTTGACCCGTAATGTATCTCAACGATTAGACTGCTAGTACTTGTACCATCGGCATTATCGTCGTCACCCAAAATGGCAATGACCCATCCGTTGGCGAAGAATTTCAATTTCTGATGGAGTGAGGAAGACACACCCTTAATACTGTGGAGCTAAGGTCGTTCGAGTAACAGATTGAAACAAGATGGGATGTCAATAACTTGGAATTCAATGACAAGGTTTATAGGTCCAGTCCGTGTTACAATCTTTATGGATCCCATTACCTCCCGACGGGTATTATCATAGACACGCACAGCAGCGGAGGTTGGAGCGAGGTCTCTTTCTTTCAGGCCTAAACATTTGAAGGTTCTCAGTGGGCAGACATTCAAGGCGAATCCATTATCGACAATAAAGAGTTGTATAACCTTCCATATAACTTCGACGGAAATATTGAGTGCATGATTGTGGTTTGGCCTAATCTTGGGGATTTCTTCTTTGGAAAAGGATAACATTCGGGTAGATGTCAAGGATCCGACCAAATTTACCACTTCTTCTGGTGTGGCAGAAGGAGGAACTGTGGGTCCAGTGAGAAACTTGATCAAAGCATTTCTGTGCAGCTGAGAAGACATGAAAATCCCCCATAGAGTGATGTTAGATTGAGTTTTATTCATTTGATCGAGGATATTGCTCTCCTCGAGGGTCATTTCTGGCATAGGATGGTTTTCCATTCCCTTCCCTTTGTCATTGGCTGGTAGTGAGTTTGGGATCTAGTAATTCCTCCCTGATTTGGTTATGTGATTTACTGAAGAAGGGAAGAACATGAATCCCATTTCCTCATCGATCTCGGGTTGTTTTACCACCTTATTTATTTCTTCGAGGAGTTCCTTAAATGATATCATTCCACACATGTCGGCTACCGGGTCAGTTTTATCTAAAGCTTGTTCTTCATTCGAATCTCTAAATTCTTCTCCCCATCTAGTGGTAATAATTTTATCTTTCCATGTAAAGTTGATGCATTCCACAACTTCAACGACCTCCTCATATAGGTTTTCCCAATCTGTGGGGATGTGTAAGGATGATGTCGTCCAGGATGACTTCATCAGTTGGTACTACCCAACTATCTGACTCTCGGGCCCATTTCCGTGCTTCCAAGAACAGCGTACTGAATCTCTGGCAATCAATGATCATCTGTGGGGGAAATTTCAGCCCAAACTCTACGAGTGTGTTTAACACTTCTGACAATTCCATGCTTCCATTTTCAGAATGGGTATGGACAACAATGGATGCTCTAGTAAGGAGTGACAATGCCTGATCAGCGAAGCTAGTATGGTGTAGGAGGAAATATGGGCATATTTTGAGAGGTTTGGGAGAGTATATGGGTGTGATTTGAGTTGAAGGATCGAATTATGGGTTCTCTTCTAAGAAGATGGCATTGGTATGATCTGGAAGTGGGTTGTGAGTAGTGTTTGGCTTAGGATTGGCTGGTGGGGCGATGGTACCCCGATCAATTAGACCTTGGATTATGTTTCGGATGTGAAGGCATTGGTCGGTGGTATGACCAGTTGTTTGGTGAAAGGTGCAATGAGCATCTACCTTGAAGTTTCTTGGGAGTGGATTTGGCAATGGACAGGGGTCCAAAGGTTTGATAAGGTTTCATCTTAACAAGGCTTGATAGACTTTGGAGAGGGGAGCATGGAGCTCGGTGTATTATTTTTGGACTGGAACAAGGCGACTTTTTGGTGCCCATGATGTAGTTAGTTAAGAGATGATGTTGATGGTTGAGACTGTAGCACTGGCAGTTTTGTCATATTTTCTGGTGGTGAACTGTTCGGACACCTTCTTCTGTTCAACTTCTATCTTGGCAAGACCTTCCTCGATTTCTACTCCTGCTTCTCTAAGAGCTCGAAAGTGGGGATAATATTGTCCTCCCATCGTTGCTCGGACATGGGGTAAGAAATTATTCTTCACTATGCTGACTAGTTCTTCCTCGGAAGGCTGATTGGTCATGGTTGCTACTTTTTTCCCTCCATCGGGCGATGAAGTTACTGAATGATTCCCCAGAGTTCTGTTTGAGAAGCTCTAAATCACGGAGGGTGACCTCAAGCTCTTCGTTGTATTTGTACTGCGACATGAATTCCCGGGCTACATCCTCCCAGCTACGAATTCTGAACTCTTCGAGAGACAAAAATCATCGGAGGGCGCTGTCCTTCAAAGTTTGCTGAAATAATTGGGCCATCACTTCTTCAGAAGCCCCTAGTAGATTCATGGAACGGTGATAGCTACGGAGGTGAACAATAGGGGGTCCACTTCCTCCGAATTTCTTGATATTTGGCATCTCGAACTTCTCAGGTAACCTCGCCTTAGGATAAAGAGACATGTGGGTGTAGTCCATGTAATTTCCTGAGATTCTGACTTGGTCAAACTTCTTGGCAAGCATCTTGAGGTCCTCTTTGACTTTTTTCAGCTCTTCTTCCTTCGGATCAATGATCATAGGCAAATTAGCCCCAGGCTGGGCAAGGTTCGGAATAGGATGCTAGGCAGGCGGCAACCCATTAACAAGAGGGGCATGTGGAGTGTGCTCATACTCTTCGGGAACCCAGATGGGCTCGGGTGGATCCATAGCGTGAGTAAATAGGGCCTCGGGCTCTTGAAGAACGGGAACCTGGTTTCGTTGCATCTCTCGGACCTCAGTTTGGAGGTTGTCAATTTTAGACACAAGCTAAGCTAGAACTGCTGTCAGATCCGGCTGCACAACGGGTACTTGATTTGTGTTCTCCATAGAAAGTGGATGGATTCCGGACTCAGAAGAAGTAATAGGGGAAATGACGAAACTCCGGGGTAACTTGACTGAAGACCGAAGCCAATAAGGAGCTAGGCCAAGGGTTTGCGATCGACCTGAGAAGGCGTAAAGTGGGATTTATTTTTGAGAAAAAGGGATGAAAATATTTTTGACATTTTTTTTCTTACTTTGAGATGGAAAGACAAAATAAAATTTTTTGGATTTTTGATAAAGAAGGGAGAAATGTTTTTGGATTTTTGATAAGGAAAGGAAAAAATGTTTTGGGATTTTGGATTAAAAAAAATAAGAATTTTCTTTTTGGAGACGGTCTCAGCATTATTATTATAATTATTATGTTTTCACTTGTATTAAATTCTCCTAAATGCAAAATAAAATGCCAGACGGGACCCAAGCCTGGAAAAATTGGATTTGTAATATATGAAAAGCTATGGCTGGACTTGTGACCAGGCTCACGGATAGGGTCCCATTTTAAAAATGCGCAAAAATTAGGGCGGCAGACTGACCCATAATTTCGACAGAGTTTTGGGTTAAAATCGGCAATCTAACATGTGTGTCCTAGGCTCGACACCTATATGCGGCGTGACTTCCACGATATACGTCTTGCTTTTGCGGGTAATCGGTACGTGTGCACAAGCCATTTGATATACCTGAGTGTACGTGAATTGCCTCACCATATACCTCGTGGGGACGGTACATGTGAGAGCGAATTCGATATACTCGGCGTACGTGAATGAATTCCCTGTGATATACCTCCCGTCATGACTTCGGTCAAGCGGTACGATGCGGGGGGAACCGTTTGATATACGTCAAAGGTACTTGGCCAATGGAAGGTGAGAGTCATATCGCTAAGTCTAACTACGCCCAGCCGGACCAGCGCCCATCACGAAGTGACCCTCCAGTTACTGGGTAAAATTTGGTCAAGAACAATGCTCTTTGGTGATGTCGTGTGAATCTTGCATGATTTTCTTATTAGTATCTTATGAGAATGTCTATCTTGATCATGCCCAATGGGAAGCAAAGTATGAGTACCAATGGTTCACCAAGTATGGATGGGTAATGCATGCAACATGAGGATATATGTGATCCTAGGTGCACGTGGTGCGAAGTGTACATGGAGAATTTTCTACAAGTGTGTGAATAGAAGCATAAGCATGGGATATACATGAAAAATGGGAACATGCAAAATTGGGGGAAAATATAAGCAAACATAACATCCATGTAAATAGAGTTTAGCCCTAAAAAAAATGTCCCCAGCAGAGTCGCCACTGTGGACATCCCTGATCCCCGTCGCGGGGTGAATGGGCATGAGGGAGGATCTCGGGTCCCGCGCGTCCCTCTCAGGAGCGTTTCGACCGGCGTCATTTGGGTGAGGTGGTAAATATAGAGAGATTAGAGTCGCCACTGTGTCCATCCCCGATCCTCACCGCGGGGCGAATGAGCGCGAGGGAGGATCTCGGGTCACGCGCGTCCTTCTCGGGAGCGCTTCGACCGACGTCATTTGGGTGTGGTGGTAAATGTAGAGAAATTAGAGTCGCCAGTCTATTTTACTCAAAACAGACAAAAGAAAAGGGGAAGCCATCCCGAAAGAAAACATCCAAAGACATACTGGTGCATACGAAACCAAAATGATTCGAGAAGGGTCCGGAGGCTAAGTTGCGAAATGGGAAGGTGTTAAGCACCTAGTCCGCCCTTTCAGTCTCTCATGGATTTTTATTATTTTCCTTTATTTTCCCCGTGATATGTGTGCATGTGTATAGATAGTGCAGATAGGAATTCTCGGCTTGTACCATGGAAGAGGTAAAGCGAGTCATTCGTAGGAAGATATAAAAATAATATTAGAAAATAGAATTTACGCGATTATCCTTACGTTGATCCTTATGATGGAACGATAACGCATATGGAATAATACACCACTAAGAACAAATATATATATATATATATATATATATATATATATATATATATATATATATATATAATATAAGAGAGTAGAGTTTATAGAAAAAATAGAAAATGAGAGAAAAAGTAAAAATAGGACTCGAGTCTCGAAATTTACCCCGAGACGCCTACGTAGCCTATAAAGGCATCAAAGTCCACATAGTTCGCATGCAAAACGAGGGGTGGGGTTTATCCCATAAATCCAACTGGGGGATTCTCTTATTTGTGTGTGTGTGTGTGTGTGTAGAAAAAGTGTTTTAGTTGTGAGAAAAGTGTAAGAAAAGTATGAGAATTCCCGTTTCGAATTTATGAGTAAACCCTCTTTTTCTTATTTTTTGGGTTTTTATTTATATGAAAATAAGAGATGTGCAATATTACTAAATAAAAAGTATATTAGGATGTGTGAGATGAGATAATAAAAGTGCTAAGTAATAAAACAAGTTATTGAAAAATTATGAGAATTTAAGGAGAGAGTTGAGAAAATTGGACGTTCTTGAAGATCTTGAGCTTGATCTTGATCTTGAATGTTGGAGGGCAGCCCTTAGACTTGGATGATGATGGAGGGTAGTGAATTCACCAAGTTTGATGAAAAGGATGATGAAAAGTGAAGGTTGGAAAGGGATTTGGGTGTGGAATTCACGTTGACTTCGAGAGAGGTTTTCTGGATTTGCTGGGAGTGATTTCTATCAGATCTCGGCTCCCTTTGCAAGTGAGGTCAGGCCTCCTTTTTATAGGCCCGGGGCATTGCCGATCGGCATAGACCTGTTCTTGCCAATCGGCAGGTGCATTTAGGCATACTGCCGATAGGCAGGGTCTGGGACCTGCCATTTGACAGTGTCTTTCAGGCCTTTTCGGAAAATCAGTCGCAGAACGCAAACCGTTGATCAGAATCGTGCACAGGGAAGACCGTTGGAAAGGTAATTCAAAGACCTTTGAAAGTCATTTGGACTGCTCCCGAGTTCGGGAGTTGACTTTGGGTCAAATAAGGCTCGGAAGCATTCGTCAGTCCATTGGATGGGGAATCGTCGGACGCAAACGGATTGTTCGTCCGCATGGTAAGTTCGTATCGCGCACGGGGGCGGACCGTTGGAAAGGTTTGGAGATGTACTTCGACATTCCAAAGAGTTTGATCTGGCTCGGGTAGTTGACTTCGGTCAACCGGACCCTGGAAGCATTCGGTGACCTCTCAGAGTAAAACGGATCGTTCGTCCGTACCGTAAGTCGGAATCACGCACGGAGCGGACCGTTGGAAAGGGGGTTCAGTGCCCTTTGAAGATTCATTCAATCTCGATCAAGCTGAAGAGTTGAATTTGGTCAAATGGAGCCCGGGAGCGCCCAGTGGTCTCTAGATCAGATTTCGGGAGAAAACAGGTCGTTCGTCCACATGGTAAGTCGAAATCACGCACGGGACGGATCGTTGGAAAGGGGTTTTAGTGCCCTTCGAAGATTCATTCAGTCTCGATCGAGTTGAAGACTTTGACTTTTGGTCAAACTGAGCCTGGGAGTGCTCGATGGCCTCTAGGTCAATACTTGGGGTATGACCTGGGTTTGTAGTGATGAGGGGAGGTGCTAGGGACCTAAGGAGAGTTTAGGGGGTAACAGAATGGGGTGTCTACAATTCCCATACCCCTTTTAACTCCCCCACACCTTTTATTGTTTAAAAAAAATACCCTTATTTTTCATCTTTTCCAAACGTGTCACTTATTTAACCCATTTCATTTTTTCACTCACTTTTCATATCTCTCACTTTTTATACTCTCATAAAACATAAAAAATATTTAATATAAAATTAAAATTGTTTTTACAAAATAGTAGCTTTATGTAAATATGGAAAGTAATAGTGCCTTTATGTAAGTGTAAAATTAAAAAAAAAATTATAACACTTTATTTAAAAATTCTAAAAATTACAAAAAAAAAAAATTTTAAAAACAGAAAATTAGGAAGAAAATAACTCTAAAAAATACTAATAGATATTATAAAAAATAATATCTAGCAGGAAAAAAAAATTGTTTTTCACCAAAAAAATGATTTTCGAAATCCAAAAAACTGTTTTTCACCCAAAAACAAAAATAATTTTTCACCCAAAAAAAAACTCTGAAAAATATTAATAGATATTAAAAAATTATATTTTTGTTTGGAAATTAAATTTTTGTAAATAATTTATTTTCGTTGGAAATTATTATTTTTCTTTTCGAAATCATTTTTTGGGAGGAAAATAGTTTTTTGATTTGTTGGAATTCATTTTTTTGTTGGAAAATAGTTTCTTTCTTTATTTCAAAAATGCATTTTTTTTGGGTTTTTTTTATTGTTGGAAATAATTTTTGGGCTGAAAACGATTTTTTTTCCTAGTAGTCAATATTTTTTTTTAATATCTATTAGTATTTTTCAAAGTTTTTTATTTGTATTTTTCAGTTTTTTAGAATTAATTTTTTTTTTGTAATTTTTTAGATTTTTTAAATAAAGTTTATAATTTTCATTTTTTTTATTTTACACTTACATAAATGTACTATTTAATATCTATATGTAAATAAAAGGTACTATTTTGTAAAATTAATTTTTATTTTATGTAAAACAATTTTTTATGTTTTATAAGCAGTTTTTTAATTAAAAAAATATAAAAAACTTTTAAAACAATTAAAAAAAATAAAAAAATTATGAAAAGTTTTAAAAAAATTATTTTTAAAATAGATTCTTATCAAAAACAGTTTTTATAAATAAAAAATACTTTTTATTGAAAATAAAATTTTTTTGTTATTTTTCAAATGCATTTGTTATAGTGGGAGGGGGAAAAATGAACGTTTAGATTTTGTAAATTTATTAGGATATATCATGAGACAAAGTGAAAGCATTTTTGTTTTAAAACAATAAAAGATGTGAGGAAAGGTAAAAAGGAAGTGAAAAAAACCTCTTTCATATATATATATATATATATATATATATATATATATAGAGAGAGAGAGAGAGAGAGAGAGAGGCAGGCTCCTGTGCACACTAAGTTTGCACATTACCTTTTAAAAGTGTGCAAACTTAGTGCTGGCGCACACCAATTTTTTTATGTGATATTTTAACATTTCAACGGACTCACATAAAAAAAATTAGCTCAAAAAAACTTTTTTTGCTATTTTTAAAAAATCGGTCAAACTTTCGCAGTTTTTAAAGGGCTTAAAAACTGCGAAAGTTTGACCGATTTTTTAAAAATAGCAAAAAAAGTTTTTTTGAGCTGATTTTTTTTATATGGGTTCCTTGAAATGTTTAAATATCACACAAAAAAAATCAACTCAAAAATATTTTTTTTACTATATATAAAAGGTAATGTGCAAACTTAGTGTGCACAGGAGCCTGCCCCTCTCTCTCTCTCTCTCTCTATATATATATATATATATATACACACACACACACATTCAAGCCGAGCCTAGTTCAACTTGGCAATACTTCGCTCGAGCTCGGATAAAATTTAATTTGACATGATATTTTGGCTCAAATTCGATTCGACTCAAACTCAATAAAAGCCCAAACTTAGCGACCGAACAAACGGGTTACGAGCGTGCTCAGCGTAACTGACAGCCCTTGATTAGCTTATTTCTATTGTCCACATAGTCCTTACTTTATAACTATATATATATACTAGCAAATGCCCGTGCCAATGACACAATGATAATTTTGTCCCCGCGATAAAATTCAACGCATAATAAAAAAAAATTAAAAAAGTATTAATTAAAAAAAATATTAAAAATATTTTCAAAAAAAATACTTAATAAATTTTAAAAAAATATATTAAATAAAAAATATTAAAAAAATATTTTTCAAAAATAATATATTTAAAAAATTTTGAAAAATATATTTAATTAAAAAAATTAAAAAAAAATATTTAGCATGACATTTCATACATGACATGAGAAAATGTCATACATACGAAAATGGAGTTATTTTTGTCAAAACGATGCTCTTTTATTATATAAATATATATATATATTTCACAAAACTATTTTTTAATTCTTATTAAAAGTGTGATGTGATTTTAATTTTTCTCAATTATAATGTTGTTGAAAAGTATTATATTATAATTATTTATATTTTACAAAAAAATTTATCATTTTCCTTTTATTAACACATTAATAGAGGGCTATAAGATAAACTCAAAATAACCCCTAACTAAATTAAGAATGAAAATAGGCAAATCACCATCTTACTTACTTTTTGCAAGATCACACATTCACATCCCTCAAATGGCAACTCACCTCAAAAGCTCGTATCTTTCTTTCGGTGGAATTATACACACATCTTTTCTGAACACAAATCAAAACTAAAATCAAACCAATTAAAACAAAAATACCAACAAAACAAACAAAAAATAAAATCTGAAACTCCAAATTTATAATCAAAACAGCAACAAAACAAACTTGACCGATCAAACAAGAGAGAATTTCATCAGAACATTTTCAACAATCTCTCTCTTTCTCTCACCTTTTTGTTTCCACCTTCAATTCCTAATCGATCACAAGTTTGTGTGAGTATACATATAAACGTAAACCAACAAACAAAAAAAAAACTCAAATCCTAATAATCTTAGCCGCTTTAACAACCGGATTCTCCCTCGCAATCATCTGACGACCTACCGCTTTATAATCAAAGCTACAATCATGCCGATCGGAATACCGATGATCCGAACAAAACATATCGCCACATCTACATCGAAATCCGGTTAAACCGACCTTTTTCTTACAACCGGAGCATCGATTTACTTCTCTCTTCACCGTCGCAACGATAGTTTTTTGATCGGAGACTTCAACTTTCCGGCGAATCTCTGTTGAGTTTCTCGCCGGCGATTTAATAGATCTGGTGAATTTGACGGTGTTGAAGCAGTTTTGGCACATGTTGTTGGTAGCAGGATTTCCGGTTACGCCGCAGTTGTTTATGCAGAGAGTTAGGGTTTCAGGTACGGATTTGAATTCTGTTTCTTCATTTCCTGTTTTTTGAGCCATGTTTATGTTTCTGTTTATGTTTTGAAAATGAATTTTGGAGAGAGAGGTGAGGGGATGAGGTTTTTTAAAGAGAAATGAGATGGTGATGGAATTTGGACCATAAGGACGCGTTTGGGGGAGCTTTGGATTTGACTTTTTGGAACTAGTGAAGATTAGGTCTGACGTGTTAATTACTTCATCGTCACAGGTGATGATTTTTTTTTCATGGGAAATAGTATTTCATAAAATTATGAAAAGGACTGGAAAAATGGTTTCTCAATAAGTTAAATACAATCAAAATATCTTTATAATAAGGGTCAATTATTAAATAGTCTCTACTATAAATATATATTTTTTAAAAAGGACATATATTTTTAGTTTAACCCATTTAGTCCCTCAAGCACTCAATATCCTCTTATTTTTAGAGGTCCGCGCCAGCGGCACTCCCTCTCAAAAATATGTGGCAAATGACTTTTTGAGGCAAAATAAAAAAGTTTGGACTAAATGGGTATTAAAAAATGTCCGAGGGACTATTTGGTATATGTCCCTTATAATAATATCTTATGACACCGTTATTTCATGGGAAAAAAATAGTTTTTTATATTAAATGTTATTGTATTGAGATGTACATATATTATTGTTAGAGCAGAAGTATCGGAGAGGGGCATGAAAGGTAACTATACAAAATAAAAAGGTGACTTTATCTATTCTTGTGGCAATTCTTCGCAATAGTAAGAAGATAAAATTTATAAAATAAGTTCCTACAATCTAATGTTGTTCATAGAAAATATAAAAATATTTCTTATAAATAATATTAGTTCGTAAAAAGTCATACGAATTATATTTGTTCGTAGGAATCCAAATATATGATAAAAATTATTATAATTTCCTCATACATGTTGAAATTTGTTCTTAATATTAAAGAAGTATAGGTTATCGCCACAACACTTAAATTTTGGTAATATTTAAGCGCCCCAAAATAAATTAAAAAATAAAATGATTTATGATATTTTTTTAAATTATACTCTCTTCATCTCAATGATAGAGTTCATATTCATATTTTGTATAGATTAATGATACACTCAATTAGTGCCCAAGACGAACCTTATTCACTATCGTGAAATTTGATTTGTTGATTATGTCGAAAAAACAAAAGTGAACTTTAATTTGGCACATTCAAAAATAAAATAGTAAACTCTTAATTTAGAACGGATGGGGTATATTTTTGTATTGAGTAATACTAGAGATATTCTTTTTATGATTTTTTTTTTCAAATTCAATGATATGTTAAGCACATATTGAATGATGTTTATAATGAACTCTGAATGATGTTTATAATGAACTCCGTATAAAGTAAGACACTATCAATATGTACTTTATACGTTACTGAATTTAAAAAAAAAAGATATCATGAAATGAATCTTTTTAATAATAATCTTTTGTGTTGATAACTGTTTACAAATTTAACATAAGCTTGTTTAAAACTGTCCATTTAGTCAATTAGTTTTTTGGTCTATTCTCCATTTCCTTTTATCTAATCGTTTCTTTTTTACAAAATTAGTGGGCACTTGATTTTCAATTGAACATAACCACATAGAAACAAAACGTTTTGTTAATGGTTTCTTCATAAACAAGTAGACTTAGTAGAGGAACCAATGGGAAATTGAGGGCATGAACGTACCCCACAAACGAGGTGATAAGGGAGGTGCATTGTCTTCTACTTCCAGCTTTCAGCCGCCCCATCTGACCGCTCACCTTTCGTTACGTCCAACTCCTTCTCTGTCAACACAACCCCTGCTAAACACGCGTGCTAACACGCATCTTTTAATCGTGTTTCACATAATAATAATACCACCGAATGTATTTTTCGAACACGAATACGATTTAAATATAACACAAAATAATATGAGTAATATAATTTTTTAAATTTTATATTAAATTAAATATAAATAAACATAATAGTTTTAATAAAAATACGATTTACAAAACATAATAACATAACTAATATAATTCACAATGTTAATACGAATATGACACGAATTTGTGTCAAAAAATTCGATACGAATACGATATATCGTATTAATTTTAAATCAATTTCATATCGTTTCGTGTTATATTTTCGTGTCGTTTCTAAAATTGTTACCTCCAGATTTCAATTCTAAACTATAGTGAGGGTTCGTAATTTTAGAAACAACGCGAAGATACAAATTGAAAAATACAAAACTAAATCCAATTTTTTTTAGCCATTTATAAAGAATAAATAAGTACTTATGGTGAGTTCTGTAATTTTTAATGTTCTAATCAATCGTGTGAACGGATCACAAAGAGCTACTTTTAAAGTGGGTTAACAAATTTGTGTTCCACGAAATTGATCTGTAATTAACATGACATATTCGTGTCGAGTCTTTTTTACACGAATTTGTATTGGTGTCGTGTTCGTCTCAAAATTAGGAGTCGTGTCTTGTCGAGTCAATCGAGTTTTTATTTGGATTATCGAGCCTATTTTTGACTAATTAAACATAAAACTTAAGAAGCCATGCTCTATACAAGTCGTTTTTGTGTCAGATAAAAAACATGAAGTCACATATTAAAAAAAACGTGTGGAGTTGGATTCGGTTGGTTCAAAACCCGTCTCAAAACACGAATTGGCACCCCTAACTACAAGGTTTTTGAAAGCATGGTTCAATTAAAAAAAACTATTAAATTAGTATGTGCAACTAGGATGTGTTTGTTTCTATTTTGTGCCAGGTCTTATTTATATCAAAATAATGTTTACATAATCCCAGTTTATTATGCTTGTTGTATTTATTAAATCGTGTCGTACGTAAATCGTGTTTAAGTCATATATAATGAGTCGACTTAGTATTTTCATTAAATAGCTAAACAAAAACTCGATTCATTTAGAAACCATGTTTCGCGTGTTCATCTATTAAGCACCCGAATCCATTTAAACGCACAAAAACATAACATTGTATTGAGGACCGATTTAATCTGGTTCGGTCCCGGGTTAGGGGTATATAATTTTGATCGGAATCCACTACACCAAATCTGCCGACTTGTCAAGGTCACTAACCGTGACAAGTCCAACTTGTCAAGGTCAATGACCGTGACAAGTCTGGAGGTGACAACTTTTATTGTCACGGATTTGTCACAGTCATGTCACGGTCTTATGACCTTGACAAGTTTTGCCACGGTTTAGGATTGTGACAACCCCATGACATTTAATAAATAATTGTCACGGTCAATGACCGTGATAATTCTGGGCAGAATTGAAAAAAAATCTGCTGGATAGTATGGCCACTGCCACTGCCCAACAGTATATTTGTATATGTTATAGCAATGTTGTACCTGTTCAAACATTATATATCCAAATAAAATAAAAATAATGCAAATATACATTCAAAACAATATGCATCACGATATAATCCAAATATAATTCAAATGTAACAACTTAAAACAATTCAATTCAAATAATGTCACTGCATGTCTGGGTAACGTTAACTCTGATGAGGTGAGTAGGCCACACGATATACGAATTGACACACCTAGCAATATACATCGTGCCACATTGTTCGTGCAACCACAATGGGGAGTTCTCCTTCCCGGGTATTGTAATACCCCGTATTTTTATGACTTTTAAATTTGGGAATTTATTAAATTTAATTTGAGATATTAATCCGAAAATTATTTTAAATATTTACTAGCACGATGAGAGTTAGTAATTATTGGGATTCTGTTGAATATTACTTAACAGATAAAGTAATATGTATAATCGAAATTATTAAAATTATCACGAGTATATAATTTGATAATTTTGGAAAATTAAATCGCGACGCGCCGGTGTCGTGTCGGGATTAAATTAGTATTATTAAAAGTGAATAAATTATAAGTCACTCGTATGGTCGTTTTGAGTGCGTCAATGTGGCCGGAAGGGTCGAGATAGTCAAAATAATGTACCCGAGGGTTTAGTTTGGGTCTCGGGACGTTTTGAGACCTAATTAGCATCCCAGAAGGGTGTTTTGGACATTTCATATTTTTGGGTAATTAAACCCACGAATTTACCAAGGATATATCAGATGTTAGGGGTTGTCATCTAGGGTTAAATAAGAAAACCCAAAGAACGGCCATTGGAGAAGAAGTGGAGAAGCTTTCTAAGGAGTTCTAGGACAAAAAGCTCTGTCGTTTGCACCGCCGTCATCGTCAAATTGTAGATCGCGCGACGAGGAACACAGCCACACCACCTTCTTCCATAAATCAGAAACAAAATTTTCATGCAAGTATCTATCTTGCTTTATTTTTAGTTAATACTTCAATTACGTTAGTCAAGGGTCGATTAGAACTAGTTTCATAAAAGAAAGCATATATTGGAGACTAGAATTCGCATGTTGTAGAGGTAATAATCATATTCTGGAATTCTAATTCATATATAGAGAATAAACCACGAATTTTCATTGAGTAGGAGTAGAAAATATGGAAAAATAAGTGAAAGAATTCAAAGTTAAAGAAAAGATTAGGGTTCTTGAGGTTTATATAATTTTTTCCCTTTTAATTGTCATAATTTATGAAAACCCATATGTTTTACGTAGAAAATTATGTGTTTCGGTATATAACACTTGTAGTATCAATTGTTGGGAGCTTGGGAGATAAATATGATGATTTGCTTGAGTTTGGAGAATGATTTCCGTAACTGGGTTTTCTGCAGTTTTGCCATAACTGCTTAATCGATCGATCGATCGATCAAAGAGCATCGATCGATCGATGATCGATAGATCGACCCCCTTCCATCGATCGATTGACCCCTCCTGGAAAACTCATATTCCTCTTATAATAGTTTATTCCGATTAAAATGAGTAGTAACCTTTGAGCATTATTGTTAGAACATTTTGGGACATAAAGAGGACCAGTAGGACTTAGTAAAAAGTGAGTATTTAATGTAAGACGAAGTTAGGATTAACGGGGAGTAATATACACATAGGAAATTATGGGAACGTGTAACTAAAGGAGTGAGACTCGTAAGGAAGTTACGTTAGAAGATAAGAGAGTACCTACTGAAATTATACATAGGGAGATAAAATACTACGAGTGATATGAAGTAAGTATGGAATAATCTATAATTAAGAATAAAAGAAACGAGCCCGTTATATGGGATAATTGAGTACAGTGTACTAAGAATAAATAATCATAATTATGAGTCGTGGGTGTACCTAATTTAGAAATAGGGATAGTAAGGGTGTACCTAATTTAGAAATAAGGATAGTAATATATATATATATATATATATATATATATATATGACTGTGTGTTTATGCATATATTATATATGGGAAAAATCATGCTCGCGCTACTTGCTATCACGGAGGTTACGGCGCCGGGACGGTCTTATCTCGATGAGACCTTTATGGGGGATATTGACTTGTACCCTAGAACATAAAAATCCTTGGTACAGGTTATCCGATTGATAGTCAGACGGTCCTAAGAGACGTGAAGGTATGTGCTGACCTCTTAGTAACTTGGAACTATGCTTCGCCTTCATTTTATATGTTTTGTGTTAATACAGTTCGAGAGTGATTCCGAACTAGTATTTCCCTTAGTACGAGTGATACGGGAACTTGATAGCAGAGTATGCCAGCACCATAACGTTTATGTGGGGTGCCGATAGTATATATATTATATGAGTAATTTAATATATATATATATATACATGAAACTGGGAACTTTCATCTGTGTATAAAAAGTAGTTCATTAACGAATCAATACTCCGACTTTAATATAAGTGTTTAGAAATCTTGTGACAATACTGGTATATTTTTCAAATGAAATGAGATAGCTGTGCGAACCTTATTCTCAGAAAATAATTATCTTAGCCATAGAAATTGTCAACATGAAACATTATGGGAGATTTACATTAAAATGAAATTTTGGGGTTAATAGTGCGATAGGCGTGCACACTAGGTGAGAGGTGAGAATTTCTCAAGAGAGTGTCGCATACTAACATGATTGTTGTATTAGCGAGTAAGCATTTTAAATACTTGCTAAACTAAATTTAAACTGTTTTACAATCGGGCTCTGACCCGTCTCTTGTCATATTTTCTCTCTTGTATATATATATATGTATATATTACAGGTGCCCAGCCACAGGGGCGTCATGCATAGGTTCTTTGGACTAGACGTGCTACAAGTTAGGTGGGAGTTGCAGGCCCTTTGCTTAGACGACCTCGTTGTTGATTCCACTCTTATTTCAGTTCTAATTAGTTGGGCATGTGTCGCATGTTTCCTTATGCCGTTGGATTTGTCAGAGATTATGTTCATTTATCTTTAGTATTTTTACTCTTTGGGATTTGATTACTGTCAGGATGGTTTTTCTTTGTGGTTTGAAAGTTGGTATTGGTTTATCTGAATGGTTAAATTCATGGGTGTTTATTTCCAGTCTTAATAATTGTGTGATTCTTAAACTGTTACTTATTAAGGGTTTTCATAATTGGATTTAATAAAATGGAAATAATGTTTTAAATGGTTTTGACACTTAGTTTAATTATTTAGGGTGCCTCCCCAGTACCCCGCAGTGGTAAGGCTGCGTACATCCAGCCCCCCCAGTACCCCGCAGTGGCGGGAGCCTCGTGCACTGGGTTTGCCTTTTTTTTTTAAATTGGAAAGTTTATTTTGCGACAGTGATGCTAAGAATGAACCGACCGTTCACCTTGATTATAATTTGATAAAGGACTGATCACCCGGTATTTAATTAGGCGGGGTGTCACAAGTGGTATCAGAGCATCAGATTCTAGTGTCCTTTAGGATCTGTACGGCTTATTTTTGCTTCCAGCTTAGTGTTCTTGATATAGAGCCCTATTTTTTAGGATTTTTGTATTCTTACATTTACGCTTATGTCTTCAGCTATTCGAGATTTGTTAATAAGTGTAGACTAATAAACTTCCTTCTCGTTTCAGATGCCTTCGAGATGCGCACCCAAGGACAGACGTGCCCAGGCCGAGCAGCTAGTAGCTTTGGCTCAGGGAATGATGAACGCAACCGAGGTAGCCGCTATCATTGCTCAGGCGGTGAATGCCGCATTAGCGGTAGTGCAGTAGGCTCCACCCCAGGTTCAGGCAGTGGCACCAGTACCAGCACAACTTCCATCTGTATGGGAGCGGGTTAGGGATGCCTTTCAGAAGGCGTTTCCCCCAGAGTTCTCAGGTAGTTCAGATATCATAGTCGCCAGCCAATGGAAGAAAGATATCCAGAGGCATCTGCGCATGTACGAGTGCACGGACGTGTAGAAACAACTGTTGGCTTCCTTCAATCTAGTAGGGGCCGCTTTGCAGTGGTGGGAGTCAACCACCACCTTGGAGGAGAGGGACATCATCACGATTCAGTTCTTCTGGGCGCGGTTTGATCGCAAATACTTTCCACCTGCCGTGCAGACTGAGATGAGGCGGAAGTTGCTGAATCTGAAACAGGAGAATATGACTGTTGCCGAGTACGAGGAGGAGTTCACCAGACTTCTCACTATAGTGCCAGATGAGGCACCCACAGAGGGGAAGAAGATATTGTTGTTTGTGGATGGATTGGCCTGGAGGATTCGTCAGTACCTCATAGGAAATCTATCACTGAGTACCTGCACGGATGTACTCAACGCTGCATTGTTACACTGTCAGGATCACCGCTTCCATCTGCAGGGAAGCAAACGAGCAAGAGAGTCCAGCCAGCAGGGCAGGGCAGGGGGTAGTAGTACTGGTGGGACACCAGTAGCACAGGGGCAGACTCGTCACGATGAGCAGAGTTCCCATCAGGGGGGACCCCGCCAAGCGATTTCGATCAGGTGACTCCAGACAGGGATTTGAGGGATTTAGGTAGGGCCAGCAGGGCCAGTCTAATCAGCAGGACCAATACTGTCAGTAGCAGGGCCAGCAGCAGGGCCATCAGGGCCAACAGCGTTTTCAACAGGGCCAACAGGGCTAATGGCGGGGTGGTAACGACCAACAGGGATGCGGTCAGCAGGGATAGCTGGGAGGAAATTTCAGGGGCCGATGTTTCAGTTGTGGAAAGAATGGTCATAGGCGCCAGGATTGTCCGGAGGGAGATTGGGGCCCATAGCAGCAGGGTACTCGAGTCACAGAGGCCACTCTTTCCAGCCGCCCTCCCAACACCAGCTCAGGTACCAGCCCTACCAGCCGTCCCAGTAGCTCTAGTACAGCAGGGACAGTTGCAGTACGGACGTGTCTATAACGTCCACCAGGTAGCAGCTCCTCAGGCACCACCCGCGATTGAGAGTACGTTTCCTATCCATGGAACTATGGGTCGGTTTTTATTTGATACTAGGTCGACACACTAATTTATAGCTACTCATTTTGCAAAGGCCTTAGGATTATTAGCCACAGCAGAGAGCACTGTGACATGCGTAGACTCACCACTGGGGAATGGGTCGTTGATTTTCTTTATTTACCGGGGCGTGGGTGTAGAGATTGGTAGCTTGATTTTACCAGCAGACATGTTAGCCTTAGAGATGCATGAGCACGATGTTATTATTGGCATGGATTGACTCGTCGCCTACAGAGCCATGATAGATTGTTTTGGTGGGAGTATTATCTTTGCCATTCCGGGGAAGGAGATGTTTGTGGTGTCGATTCCTCGCCCAGAGGGAGGCTCTACTGCTCATTTGTATTATATAGAGGAGGATACCTCTAAGGAGGTCGTGATTCCCTTAGATTCTATCCCAGTCATTCATGAGTATTTCGATGTATTTCAGGAGATATCGGGCCTACCCCCAGTTGAGAAATAGATTTCGTCATAGACTTGATGCCGGATACTCGATTGATAGCACATGCTCCATACCGTATGGCTCCAGCGTAAATGAGGGAGATACCACTAACGAATGATCTCAAATTCTACCTTAGGTGTAAAAATGGTGAACTTATATGAAATTGACTTAACCTAGTCAACAAATCAAGACTGTAAGTGATTTTCACACCAATTAAGCCTAAAATTATGTAATATTTTTTCAAGATATTTATAGTATGTGCAAACCTATTGATCTTCAACTTAACTCCCTCAAAATCTCACATGTAGCAATTTCACTTTTAATTTTTTGAAAAAATTAATGTTTATTTGTAGCGACGCATCAATGTTCAGGAAATTGCCTCACACTCCTGTTTTTATCTACCTTTAATCTTTTTAAGCTCTTCTCATTGCAAATGGTAACTTTTTATGCAAAGACTTTTTCTTTTGCAATCTGATTCCATTGCTTAATATATAATAATTTTACCGAAATATGATTTTTTTAAATTCGGGCAATGGTTCTTACATGTACAACTTTTTGTTATCTCGTTTTTCACAATTGATTCGTCTTTAAATCAAAATTGAGATGAAAACACTATGATCGACATGTGACATGTAAGTGCAATACTCAAATAAGCTCATGCTCGTGTGCATTAAAGGAGACAAGAAGTTAAACTTGTAGCAAATTATCATCAAATCACATCTTAATGACTTCACACATTATAAAGCACATATATGAAATGATGTCAAGTCTCAAAACACTACAAAATAGTCGCGTGAATATGGAATGAATGGGTGACTCGGACATCTTTAATGTTCATCCACATAAGGTGTAAAAAAATACAAAACTCTTTTTGGATTTTTTATTCAAAAATTTTATCAAAATAAAATATTTTTGTCCTTTTCATTTTATCTTAAAAGGAAACCAAAAAATCTTTTTGTATTTTTTCAAAAATTTTCAAGAAAAAACAAAACACATTTTGAATTTTTCTAAAAATAGATCAAATGAAAAATATAAGTACAATGATAGTACACACTAGCAATAGGGATATATGATATGAGCATGAAAAATCCCTTATTCTAGTAAACAAGTCTCAACCTTAATCATTAGCTCAGAGTTTTACAAAGGAGACACATCCTATGAAAAACCTCCATCAAATTTTATGAAGTCTTGACTAAATACTTTACTTGCTCTCGTAAACTCTCAAAACCTCTCATGTCACTACACCAAATCTGCCCATTTGTCAAGGTCATTGACCTTGACAAATTCACCTTGTCAAGGTCAATGACCGTGACATTTTGAGGCGAGACAACTTTTTTTGTCACGGTCGTGTCACGGTCGTGTCAAGGTCAATGACCGTGACACGTTTGTCACGGTTATAAACCGTGACAAAGCCGTGACCCTTTTTTAAAAAATTGTCACAGTCAATGACCGTGACAAGCCCGTGACAAATGTTATCAAGGACTTGTCACGGTCAATGACCGTGACAATTCTGGGCAGAATTTTAAAAAAATCTGCTGGGCAGTATGGCCACCGCCACTGCCCAGCAGTATATTTGTACCTGTTATAGCAACGTTGTACCTGTTCCAAACATCATATATCCAACACAAACTAAAGATAATGCAAATATATATTCGTGACAGTATAATCCAAATCTTCAAAGTAAAAATAATATACATGACGATATAATCCAAATATAATTAAAATGGACAAACTTAAAAATAATGTTACTACATGTCTTAGATAAAACTGAGGAGGTGAGTAGGCCACACGACATACGAATTGACGCACCCACTAATATACGTCGTGCCGCATTGTTCGCGCAACCACAATAGGGAGTTCTCCTTCCCGGGTATGACATGCGTGACGAGCACCCTGGACTCCATCTCTTGAAGCACACGTCCATGGACTATTCCACCCTCGACGATGTTCGGGTCTTTCAACCCCCGCCCTATCCGCTGGCCATCAAATATGTCCAATATGAACACGCTCGGCCAACCAATTGTCGATAATGGTCTGTTGGAGGGCGTCAAATAGGGAAGTGGATCGTCGAAGTACGAACGTGTCGGTGATGAAGCAGCGAGGTCCACATCCTCGTCATCCTGCGCCTTGTCCTCCCGCACCTCCTCGTCCTCCCGCACCTCCTCCTCCACCGCCTTCTCCTTACCTTTCCCTTTACCTTTCTCTTTACGGTCTCCACCCAACGTACGCTTCATGAATGCGTACATATCTTGGAACGTCGCCTCCAAATGGGACAGCTTCGCGTCGTGTGAATCCACCGTTCGAGCCAACCCGGTGTCGCTCGTCTCCAATCCGATGATCCTAGATTTGGCTACCCGCGAGCTCACTCCCCTTGTCCTCCCCTTGCGATCAGAGCCAAGCACTTGGCTGAGTGCGTCTGTGGACAAAGATGCCTTGTCGGCATCAGACTGCGACTCATACACTTCCTTAAGCTTTGCCTGAAACGACAAAAAGCACATGATTAGTAAAATAAGTAAACTAAAAAATTATAACGTAATTAACAATAATTAAACTGTCGGATTACTTACAATCGTGGCCGCGACGCTCGGGGACACCTCCTTGTCCTTCCCCTTCTTCGTCCGAAGAGCCACATAAGTATCGAGCCTATGTGGCTTACCCCCTGGCCCACTCCCTACCCCCTGAAATAAAATAAAGTAAAGTAAAATTAGTATCGGCCCCGCAAAGTAAAATAATATCCAATAATATATTTCTGTAGTTATAGATAAATTAAATATTACCTTCATCCTATGCTCCACCTCAGCGTAAGAGGTCCGGCCGGAGTAGTGCACGTCCGTCTTTTTAGCCCGATTTTCCCTCCCCGATTGGCGAGATGCCAATTGTCGATCCTCGAGCTCATTGTCAATGAACTTTTGCCATTGTGCCAATGAGATCGGCTCCTTGGGCGGGACGGATCCGCGCCATTGTAAAATGGTCTCTCGTGTTTTTTCAAAGTACCGTGTCCGCATATTTTTTTTCCACGTCTTGTGTTGCTCCCTCAACTGCTCCAAGACGGAATCGAGTATCTTTGGATCCAAGTTGAATTGTTCCTGTCCAACAAATACAATGTTAGTTGCGAATAAATATAAATATAAATATAAATATAAATATAAATATAAATATAAATATAAATATAAATATAAATATAAATTGAAATTGAAATATACATATAAATATTACCTGTAGTGCCGCCCAAATAGCTAACTTGAGCTCATACGTCACCTCCTTCCAACTCATAAACCCCGGGCCGATGACCGTCTTTAGCAGCTCGAGGGATCTCGCTAAAAGCTCCGACTTGTTTTCGACGGTAATCCCAAATTTTCCATATTTGGGGAGCCTAGGGGCGGAGGAGCCCTCGTCGCCTCCGCTACCACCGAACCCAGACGACGACAACATCATAAACAGCATCATCATCTTCGCCCTAACATCTGAAGGAGACATTTTTGCTGTAAAAAAAATGTTATTAGTACAGATAAAAAAAATGTTATTAGTACAGATAAAAAAATGTTCCGTCTATATTATAACGTATGTGTAAGTTCCGTCAATACCATTTCGTTTCAATTTTGTAATATTATGTTTTTTCCAAATATTTAAAGAGTTATTAAATGGGTGCCCCACCCCTGCCCCTCCCCCCGCCACACACACACGCACACCTACGCACACGCACACACACATATAATTTTTAGATTATGTATAGGAATTGAATTTTAATATTAATCCTTAATAAATCCCTTGAATACATGCATAAATTTTTAGAGATTGAAATTAAATTGCTTGAGATTGAATTTCTATGTTTCGGGGTCATTATTTGAAAATACTTAATTACCCTTTGAAAACCTTTCATAACACACCTATGTATTAAATATGGGTTAGACCTCTTAGCTTGCTCAACCACCCATTTACACACTTACTTTACCTTTTATTTACATTATGGATATTAATCAATTCACACGTTTTTTGTCCACTTCAACCTTTACTGAAACATTTATTAATTCATTCAAGTTAGGTAAAACCACGCAAGTATCTAATACCAAGTTTTGACGACACGGATCTCTAGAAAGAAAAACAAGCATTTCCAAATTAATATGCCCTTTTTCTTGTTTAGTGTCTCGTGAATTGATAGTATGATTTTAAAAATAGTATACAAAACTAGGTGAGATTTTAGAATTACACGTCGAAATAATACATGTTGTATAATAATAATAATACAAGTGCATGCTTTGCAATCAAAGGTATTTATCTTTATAAGGAAAAAATTATCTTAAAATGATTGGTAGGGAATGTCTATGAGGTGGATGATAATTTATTTGATATTTTATTTTATTTCTTTTGGTTAGGTTATTAAGACTTTATTTGAATTGACATCTTAGTAATTATTATTTAATATTTATTTTGAGCAATTATCTTATAGTATGATTATTATCCTAGAAACAATTCTAACATTCCATGAAGGAAAACTTTTATTGGATGGTTGAAAAGACAATAGTTCCAAATTTATTATATTCCATAACAATTTCATAGTTTCAATTCATTTTCATTTATTCTCTTAGTGCTACAACAATAATTTTCGTCCTCCACCACCCCCTCCCCACCCCCTGCCCCCCTCCCCCACCACACACCACCACACACACACACACACACCCCACCCCACCCCACCCCTCCCCCACCACACACCACCACCACACACACCCACACCCCACCCCGCCCCACCCCACACCACCACCACACACACACACACCCCCTGCCCCACCCCTCATCTACCCCCTCCCCCACCACACACCACCACACACACACACACACACACACCCCACCCCACCCCCTCCCCCACCACACACCACACACACACACACACACCCCACCCCACCCTCCACCATCCCCTCCCCCACCCTGCCCCACCCCTCCCCACCCCCTGCCCCCCTCCACCACCCTGGCCCACCCCGCCCCATCCCCCACCAGCTGCCCCCCTCCACGCACACACATACACACATATATATATACACATACACACATAAATATACACACACACATATATATATATATATATATATATATATAAATGGAAGAGAGAGAGAGAGAGAAAATGGACCTTAAAGTAGAGAGAGAGAGAGAGAGAGAGAGAGAGCAGCGTCGAGAGAGAGAGAGAGATGGAGGGAACGGCGCGGGAGGGAAAAAAGAAGGGGGATAGGGTTTTTGCTGCGAACATTGTCACGGTCGTGTCAAGGTCTTTAACCGTGACATGACTTGTCACGGTCAATGACCGTGACAAGTCCGTGACAAATTTACTTGCCACGGACTTGTCACGGTCAAAGACCGTGACAAGTCGTTGTCACGGTCGTGTCAAGGTCAATGACCGTGACACAAAACGCGTGTTTTTTTGTCACGGTCAATGACCTTTACAAGGCTGGCCGGCTGAAAGGTGACAATTTGCCCATTTTGGTGTAGTGTGTGGTGTGTGGGTGCATGCGGAGTAACATGTGTGATGAGTGCATTATTTTGTATATTTTATATTCAAATTTATACTTTGTTAGTCCCATTTTAGTGTATTTAATAAGTTCTTATGACTATTTTATTAAAAAGAGGAAAAAATGCGAAAATGATTGAATTCATATTGAAAATGACAATTTTAAGTAAAAAAATGAGCACTTGGATAATTTTATAATATTCTTGTGCTAATTTGGGAAAAAGGTTGCCTAGTGAAATTTTTGCAGGTAATGATGGAATTTGGTACAAATTTGATGATCAATTTAAAAAAGGCAAGAAAAAACTTATTTTTACGGTCGTTTGAAAAAAAGCTGAAATCGTAAAAAAGTCAGAAATTTTTAATTTTCGATTTGAACGAAACTCGACATGCGTGTTTAGCAAAGAAAGATAAGATTTTCAAGTAGGGGGAAATTTCGTCCCTTATCACGATTCAAAGATCAAAGAGGTGGAGAGATAGCTACAAACACCATTCGACCAATCAGAAAGAGTCCCAACACAATTCAAATATCTCACCACTTGTCCTATAAAAAGGACCCTTGGGCTCATAATTTCGTAGACAACTAGAGAGGAATTTCGTGGAGGATTTTGGGGTGCAACTTTGAGTGATTGTAATCAATTTGGTGGCCAAGTTTTTATCATTTTTTCAGAGTATTGAAGATTTTGTGAGAGAACTATTTGTAAGTTTGGTTTATTAATGAAGATCTCTACTCATTCTTGCAATTTCTCTTTCATTATGGTAGCTTGATTCTTATATTAGGAGTAGGGTGAAGTTTATCATAGTTAGCTAATATTGTCATGTTAATTTTATCGTTGTTTATTCTCTACTTGTTTTAATTGTTATTAAAGATTCGGTATTCATTTTAAAGAGACACGAGAGTGTGTTTTAAAACCTTCAAAATTATTTTGTCAAACAAGTTTTGAAATTTAAAGATAGTAATTTTTGGTGGATTATGCTTGCACTTTGATTGTTTTGATAGTCCATGCTTAAATACATTTGCGAATTTTAAAACTTGTATGTTCTAAGGGAATAGAGATTTTAGCTATCTATAAGAGACGTTAAAAATATTAGTGTGCAATATTCGTCATATTTTTTGAATTAAACGCGGCGAGAGTCAGCTTATCTTGAGTTATAAAAAGGGAATGACAACATTAAATTAATGTGCAATATTAGTTACGTGATAAATGGACCCCAAATCCTAATTATTTCATAATTGTTTACAAATATCTTGTGTTACTCTCATTTATCGTAGTTGCTTTTATTTAGTGTAGTTCATAATTATTCTCTATCCCATTTCGTCTAGTTGGACAGTTGCAATTCTTTTAAAAGTTCAAGTTGACAAATCTCTGTGGGGTCGACCCGTACTTACACTCGCTATTCTATAATAGCCCATACACTTGAGGTATTTTATAAAATTGACAAACAAGTTTTTGGCGCCGTTGCCGGGGATTTGTTAGATTTTTTTTAAGAATTGTGACTTGTGGACTAGTTTTTTTTTATACTTTTTGCACTAGTTTATCCTAAAATACAAAAAAAAAATCTAAATAAATAAACTCTTAACGATTCTAGAATTAAAAGTTACTCCAACGCGAACTTGTCAAATCGATTCCGTTTCACCTTGTATAGGATTGGTGGTTTTTAATGAGTCTTCATACCGACCACCTACCTGGAGGTGAAATCAAAATTTGAGGAGATAACCGTAGTTGGTCGTCTTTTAAATTCTCCCCCGTCAAAGAGTAGGAGCTATCCCAAATAAATAAATAAATTCATGTGTTGTAAATTGCAATGGGTGATCCTCATATTGTTATTCTGTCATCTTTATCATATTCCTCAATTGATCATGTGGACATGTTTTTACAAAATACTGAAAATCTAGATGACTACGTATTTCAATTTAATTTAGATGGGTGAGTAGTCATTTTAAAAATTAAAAAAGGTATGGATGCGACTCCAACCCTTGTAATTACTATTGGTCCACCAAAGTGTATCAATTGGAGGGAGGTGAACAAACGGTATAATGATGCTATTTCTAAAAATAATCATGAATTAATTGTAGATAATCAATTTTGTGAGGAGAAAAAAATTGGCAATCTTGACACGTGTAATACTTGTGATGATTTGGATGTTTGTTGAGATTTTCTCCTAATTTAATTGTGAATGATGATTCTCCTTATATGTGAAAAAAGTTATTTGAGGATTCGTCATCTGATTTTAGTGATACTTCAAGTATTTATGATTGTCCTCCTATTTTTTACGAAGAAAGTGTATCGCCCCGTGATACCTTTTCTTCCTGCGTTTTTCATAAAATCTCACATTTAGGAGTGGAGTATGCATCCCTAATTTTACGTAACTATTTTCAAAAAAGGGATGGTAAATATTTGGATCCTTATTGCAATTTATTACCTCCATGTGATGCATCGATATCTGATTCATGTGATTCAAATTTATTTATTATTGATGACGTCGGTGCACACCATTATAACCATGGATTTAAGATTGAAATTTGTGTTGTGCGGTCATGCTCTCAAATTTATAATGTTTTGGCACTTAGTGCTATAAAGTTTATTAATTGGAACGTTCCACAACTTTTTCGATTATTAATCTATGGCGATGATGATAATTGTCATGGGTTTTTATATTATTAGTGTATTTATTTTATTTTATTTTTTTAAATTTAGTTAATATAATGCCCTCATTTTACTTCTTTACTTTATTTTTTTGACTATATTTTTATTTGAGCATACATTGAGGACAATGTAACATTTAGGTTTGAGGGTAAGGATGGTATTTTTGAAAACAAAAATTCAAAAATTCAAATATATTTTCAATATAATTGAGTTTTGAAACGATTTCTTAATATAGAATTAACTCATCGATCTCTCAACTTATGAAAATTTTTACACATCAACCATACAATATCATCGAAAATGGATATTGAGGAGAAAGTTAACATGCTTAACAAATAAATGTGGAGATTTTATCCCGGTGAGATATTGTGTCATTCATCGTTTCGAGAAATTTAAATCAATCCGAGTTAAAATAACTCAAACTTTTCTTCAGTGATAAATTCGTTGATGATCTCAAATTCTTTGCTTTGTTCGATTACTGAAAATAAAAAGTCAAAATGTGAATCTTAAGCACTAGAAGTATTAGTAAGTCGTCTTGATACACAAATCAACTTAACGAAACTTGAGAAATAAGATTAGGTCATCGTTTGAAACCTCAAAATTAAGCCTATCTCCATAATTTTTACAATATTCAGTTGCAAGCTCATTTGAGCCAAAAAGAAAATATGTCTTTTTTTGAAAACCAAGTATCCTACCCAACATTAACTGGGAGTTTAAAGCCCACAAAACGAAGCCATACCCATTTTCTGAGAATAGTATGGTAGAATTACGGTAGGAAAAAGGTCAAAAGAAAAGGATCTTGCAAAAATATGTGTAAGAAAGACAAGAAGGGGGGGGGGGGGGGGGGAGAAAGAAATAAGAAAAAAAAAATGAAAAAAATGTGAGTTGAAAGAAAAAGAAGAAAAGAAAAATAGAGGTTGGAAGAAAAACTGCCAAAAAATTAAAAAACTGAAAAACATCTCTATATGCTCATAAGTTTTGAACTCCGAAAAAAACATTCTTTCTAGCCAAACCTGAGCCTACAATACAACCAACGAAAGTCCTAATCGATCTTAAGTAAAGTTAATTATAGTGTGGAGAGAAGATGAATGGGATCTATTGGGCGATTCAACCTTTTCAAAAAGTAATCGATTTTCCATTCATGAGATCATATTCATCCATTATAAAATTCCATTTTTGATCATGTATATGTGGGATCCGTTCATTTAAATTTACTCTTTTATTCACATATATCCAGAGAAAACAACCTGTTTTCGAGTGTTCGATTGTGAGTGCATCCTGTGAGATTTTGAAATCAAGACGAACTTTCGGATAAGAAATGTAACGATCAAATCTTTTGAAATGAACGGTTATATTAGCTATGCACACACCACGATAAGTTGAGATTGAAAAATGAAGTTCTACTATATATATGAAGTTTACATTCAAACTTGGTTATATTACTTTTGTGTCTTTTATATTGAGTTAAGTTTTTGAATTTTGTGGGTATATTCACTGCAAACCCTCACGAGACAAAACTCGTACACTAGGGTAACCTAGGGGTTTAACGACTTGTTGCTCATGCTAAGTGCAATCGTGATTCCTACGAAAGTGAGTTAGATTTTAATTTTTAATTTTTCTCAAGGACTAGCAAAGTTTAAGTTTTGGGGTATTTGATGAGTGCATTATTTTGTATATTTTATATTCAAATTTATACTTTGTTATTCCCATTTTAGTGTATTTTATAAGTTCTTATGACTATTTTATTAAAAAGAGGAAAAAATGCGAAAATGATTGAATTCATATTGAAAATGGCAATTTTAAGTAAAAAATGGTCACTTCGATAATTTTATAATAATCTTGTGCTAATTTGTGAAAAAAGTTGCCTAAAGCGGGACCGAGGAGAATATTTTCTACCTTTGTTAGATGTGTCATATAAAGTGACCTTGACCTCCCAGGCATGTTTGATATCGCTCTCGAGTTGGGATACATGGGCTTCAAGTTTCTCATGAGTCTCCAATAAAGATTGAAGATCTCCCGTAAGACTAGCCACGGTGTTTGTTAATTCGATCTTTTTAAACTTAAGTTAACCAATGTTTAATTAAGACTAGCCATAGTGTTTTTAAGACTAGCCATGGTGTTTGCCTCGATTTTTAAACTTAAAAAATCTTGTTTCAGTTTTAATATAGATAAAATATCCCAAAATAAATTTCATGAATAAATTTAAACACAAGTTGATTTATACCTTTGCGAGTTGTTGGAAAGTCTTCAATCTTGGAGTCAGTTTATCGTGATGATACGTAACAGTTTGTATCAGGATATGCTAAACTAGCCTAAGTGAAAATAAAGTAAATACTCAGCCTAAACTAAACTATTTGTCCTTACAGCCTCCAACCATCCTCCTATATTTTCTAAAAAAATGACATATATCCCATGAACTTTTTAACCACCACTCCAAAGGACCAACAACTAAAAATAAAAATACATAGGATCTTATGTAACTAAATCATCCCATATGGGACTAAATACTAAAGATCCCTTAAAAATATTAACTTATCAAACAAAGAAGTCTAACAGCAAATAAAGTGTCCTATCATTCTTAATATTTTGTTCCTATGAATAAGTAAGTTTTGTATTTAGCCCAGTTTATTTTATTTTTTTGGATCAATTGCACTTTGACCTCCTAAACTTTAGCCCATTTTTACTCTACCATCACTTTTTTTATTTTTTAGATTAAACCCTCAAATTTAACCACCACCCCAAAACCCTAGTGGTGTTAAATTTTTGGACGGAAAATAAATCGTGTGTCCAAACCTTAACACCGTTAGGACTTGGGATAATTTGATTCATTTTAAGAAGTTCAAGGTGTTAGTATATAAAATAAAAATAGTGGCAGTGAGGTGAAAATGAGGGAAAGTTATAACCGCTAATATTTTAGTTTTTTATCTCTAGCATTAAAATTTTATAATCTGTAAATATGTTTGGTGAATTTTATATTATAAATTATACAAATATATTGTCGTTTGTTCATATATTTTACATGAAAATATTTAACAAATAAATCACACCAACAATGTATGAATTACGCACTCAAGTTTTAAAAACAATATTTTTTACCTAAGTTAACCAATGTTTAATTAAGTTGACCAAAGTTTAATAACAAAATTCTATATGCATATGCAATGTTAATATAAAAGTTATTTAAGTGTAAAATGTACACTAGTAAAATTTTCTAACTTTAACAAAAGTGTAAAAGTTATTGTCACAACTACAAAATGTAAAATGAATGATGGGATTGTTATTGTACTTTATACTAGCATGCAAGCCGCGCGATGCGCGGGCACATATAGTCTTTTTCATTATGAGAGTGCGCCATCTCGATCTTAATGGAGAATTTCTATAATTAAGTGTCCAACACACACATGGACACATTTTATCTTATTATCTTAAGCATGCATCTAGGTGATAAAGCTGATAAAATAACCATGCATTCGATAGGGGCAAATTAAGTAAAAATCCCTATCGGGTAAAACCTTTTTTCAGCACTTTAGAGAAATTACAAGACTATTGGCTTACAGACTACTTGATAACCACCACAAGTATAAGGCGCAGTGCCTAACAAATCTCTAAAGAATACGGCTTCGTCCAGAATCATCCACACGTGTCCTTCCACGCTCGGTATCACCGATCAACCTTCATCGTCAGTAGTGAATTCCATCGAATATCACAAGATCAACCGTGAAGAAACTCTCTCCATAAGAATTGTATGTAAGATGTAACCTATAGTGTTTAAAATTGATTCACTCAAATAAATTTTGGGGATGATGATTTGTGAATCGATAAGGTTTTCTTGAACAAGGATATGCAGAATCAATTCTGGTAAAAGTTTTAATGAAATAGGTATTTATAGGACGTTCATAAATTTCGAGGTGGTGGCATCGTTCGAACAAAAATATATTGTCGTTAGAATAAAATACATTGTCGTTCTAACCAGATATCATTTCGTTCGAATGAGATATGTCTTGCTTCTAACGATGTCAACAAAATCAAAACTGTAAGCCCTCGTGAGAAGTTCGATTGAAAAAACCTTCTAATGAGATACCAATCTCGTTTGAATGATATTACCATCTCGTTTGAACGAGGTACATGTTAAAAAAATTATAATTAAATAAAGTAAAAACTTCCTTGATTTTCAAATAAAAAAATCTTAGTTTCCATATTTAATAAAAAACAAGCATCCCAAAATAAATTCAAGGAATAAATTTAAACACTAAAGCATTATACCTTCAAAGTATGGAGATTCTTAAACGTTGGAGATGTTGGATCTTCAGACTTCGTTTCGGCCCGAATCAAATGTTAACGGGACATGTCAAAAACTAAATGTAACCGTAAGCTATTTGAGCAATGAGAGAAAAATATGCTCTTACAAATTCCCTCATTTTTTACTATTCTAGTACAAACATAAAATCGACATCCAAATTTCAAATAATCCCCTAAGAAAAACCCTAAAATGGATAGGTACAAGATAAAGTTGTCTTCAAATAAAAGTCTTCAAGTCTCTTTCAAATCTCCACTTCGCCTTAAGTGTAATCCAAGAATGATCTTTCAAAGACCTACACACATGAAACAAAGAAAATACCCCGTGATGCATTGAGTTTGAAATATATCAAATAAAATGTATATAGATATGAAAATCTCCTCCATAAATCAAACTCTCCGGTAATTTGTTCTCCCCCTTTTATTTTGTCCGAAATAGACAAGGAGTAAAAACTAATCATGAAATATATAGGGAACATCACCAAGCGAAAAAAAGATATCATAAAAAAATGAATAATCATATAATGATAATCTAAAAAAAACGCACAAACTATTTTTCAAAATTTTCAAGTAAAAATAATTTTACAAAAACAACACACCATGGAGAAACACAAAAATAATCACATCATGGAAACGAAATGTAAGGGTGTGAACACATTCTATAAGGAAATAAGCGTAGATAATCATAACTTGTGTGCACAAAGGAATGAGACACCAATAACGCAAGATCTCAAACTCTGCCTTATTTATAAAAATGGTGAACTTAAGTGAAATCGACTCAACCTAATCGAGGCTGTAAGTGATTTTCACACCAATAACGCCCAAAACTATGTAATGCTTTTACGAGAATTTTTCAGGTCGTGCAAACCGATTGATCTTGGACTAAACCCCCTCAAAACTCACATATTGAATTTTTTGCTCAACTCTTTTGTTTTGTAGAAATCAATGCTCATATGTAGCGATGCATCAATGATCCTTGAAATTGACTTGGCACTTTATATTTTTTCTTTGTATGTTCCTTTAATCTTTTAGGCTCTTTTCTTTTGAAATGGCTGCTATTCATCCAAAGACAACCTGTCTCACGCAACCCAATTCCATTTCTTTAAATATAACACATTTACTGGAGATATAATATTCAATTTTTTCAATCCGGACAATGGTTATTACAAGAACTACTTTCATTATATCATTTTATCTCATTTGGTTCGTTTTAAAAGTAGGATTGAAATGAAAACACTGCAACCGACACGTGAAAGGTAAGTGCAATACTCAAATAAGTTCATGCTCGTGTGCAATAAAGGTGGCAAAGAGTAAAAAATATAGCTAGTAGTCATCATATTACATCTTAATGACTCCACACATTATTAAGCAGGAAATGAAATGATGTTACTTCTCAAAACACTAAAAAAAGGTCACGTGGATATGGAATGAATGAGTGACTCGGACATCTTTAATGTTCATCCACATATGGTGTAATAAAATACAAACCTCTTTTTTAATTTCTCAAAATATTTTATCAAAAAAAACTCTTTTCGGCTTTTTCACTTTTTCTAAAAAAGAAATCGAAAATCTTTTCATATTTTTCTAAAATTTTCAAGAAAAACAAAAATCTTTTTGATTTTTTCAAAAATATATCAAAATGGAAAAAGATAAATACAATGATAGTACATACTAGCAATAGGCATTGATATATGAGCATGAAAAGTATCCTATGCAAGAAAACAAGTCTAAACCTTAATCATTAGGCCCGAAGGAGTTCATCAAAGGAGATGACATCCTATGAAAAACATCCATAAAATCATATGAAGTTTTGACCAAATACTCAACTTGTTCTCGAAAATACTTAAAATATGTCATGGTATGTGTGGAATCATGCAGTGTATCATGTGTGGAAGTGCGTGTGGAAACATGTATAGTGGAATATCGTAGAAGATGCCTATGAGACACACTACCCAACTTAAAGCAAAATTCCCTAAGGTGTCCTCTTTGTTTGCAATGGGAACAAACATACACGAGCTTAGGACCACCTCTCTCAAAACGTCTAAGACGCTTTCTCCTACATGGAATCGAACACCTAGGTTAGTTAGGTAGAGAGCCATAAGTATCAATAAAAAACTTGGGAACCGGCTCGGGTGATACATGGAAAATGGGCGCATTGTCATAACTTATTCCTAACCTCTCAACATTACCCAAAGCGGGAGCAAAGGGCATCTTTCCAACCTTCTTAGATGTAACCTCTAAAGTAACTTTGACCTTCCGGGCATGTTCTAGATCTCTTTCGAGTTGGGATACACGAGCTTCAAGTTTCTCAGGAGTCTTTAATGAAGATTGAAGATTTTCGGTAAGACTAGCCATGATGTCGGTCACTTCACTCTTTTTCCGATCTAAGACGATCAACTGCTCATATAAAGAAACCTGCACCTTCTCAAGTTCACTCGCTGACGCCTCACACACCCTAAAAGCTTTCACCACCCTCAAAGCTTTCACCTCTCTTTCCAAATCTAACACTGGGCTCAAATATTTATTTAACTTTTTTGTTTTCAATGTCTCGGTATACAAATCACTAAAGGCTTTTTGGAGATTACCTTCTTCCTCACTTAAAATACCATCATTACTCTCACTATCTCCCTAATAATTCGAAACATCATCGAGGCTCTCATGTTTAGATGTATCCTCATCAGCGTGGGAAAAATTAGAAGTTCTCACGTGACTAGCTATGAAAGCTATACACTTTTCATGTGGTGATTGTCCCTCTGAATCAACCGACTCGATGTTGCTATCACTAAGAGTGGCTTTATTCGCAATCTCTTTACCTTTTCTATTTAGTCTAATGGGAAGCTTATGTGCCTTGTCCCCATTGCCCTCGCACTCATAATACCTTATATTTTCCTATTTGTCACCATTATCCTTGACCTCAACTTGTTTTTTGTTTTTCTCAAAAATATTTTTATTGGAAGAATTTTTTTTAGAGAACTTGAGAAACTTTTTAAAAAAATTGCAATCAAGGCCAAGTCATCAAAATCAACTTCACCCTCAGATTCAAACTCGCTCACTTTGAAATTTTTCTTCTTCGTAGCTTGAGTCTTTATGGCTACCCCTGTATCCTTGGGCTTGATGGTTTTAGGGCACATATCTATCTCATAAGTCAGAAGGTCTCCTATGAGTTCTTCTAACCTAAGAGTGTCTAAAATCCCTAGCGAATTAAGCACAATGACCTTAGGAATAAAGCGTGCAGGAAGAGATCTAAGGATTTTCTTATCTACACGTGTCTCATGTATCCTCTCACCTAAATTGAAAATCGAGTTAACTATGTTGAAAAGTCGTGCATAAAACTCATCGAATGGTTCCGATTCAAGAAGTGTTATCATTTCAAATTGTGTGGTGAGGTTCTGCATCTTAGAAGCTTTCACAGCAATGGTATCCTCGTGAGTGAGTTAGAGGGTATCCCAAGCTTCTTTGGACGTGGTGCACGTCATAATGCGGCGAAACTCGTCAGGGATGATGGCTCTTGAGATGGCACTCAAGTCGCGAGAATTAAAGTTGCTCCACTTAAAATCCTCCTCTGTCCACTGTGAGACATGTTTTGGGGCGATTACATTATCAGCTGTGATAGTGGGAGGTGTCCACCCTCTTTCACAGGAATCCAAACACATTCATTTATGGACTTTAAAGCAGACCTCATCCTAGCCTTTCAGTATGCATAATTAGTACCATCGAAGATGGGCACTCGATTATACAAATTCTCCATTACAACCAAGTTTTCAAAGATCAATTATTTTCGACAAAAAATGATATCAAGAGAAAAATATTTTGCGAAAAATAGCCCACCATAAATTTATGCAACACGCTCTCATACCAATTTGAGAGTGCGTTATCTCGATCTTAATGGATAATTTCTATAATTAAGCATCCAACACACACAAGTTCAAATTTTATCTTATTATCCTAGACATTCATCTAAGTGACAAAGAAGATAAAATAAACTTGCATTCGAAAAAAACCCTTTCGGGTAAAACCTTTTTTTTATCACTTTAGTGTGTTACCAAGACTATCGACTTATAGACTACTTGATAACCGCCATAAGTATAATGCGCACTTCCTAGAAAATATATAAAGAATACGGCTAGTCGTCCACACGTGGCCTTCAACGCTCGGTATACACCAATCAACCTTCGTCGTTGATGATGCTAAGATTTAGCACCACCGGATAAGTGATAGTGAGCTCAAACAGTAGCAGCCATGGCAGCCATAGAGATGTATAAGTGTATAAGTATGTAGAAGGGGATGAGTATAAGAGGAAATAAGACAATGATGTATAGTGGTTCAGCCAATTTGGCCTACATCCACTGAGTGTGTGATCCACTAAGTATGGGCACTAATGGCCTTGGATACAATGCACATAACCCTCTCTCTCTCTCTACTGTGTGTAAAAGCCGAGTTTTAGCTAGGGTTGCAGTTAATGGATCGATCCCCTGTAGGGTTGTAGGTGACAAGTATATATAGGTCTTGGGGGGTGTAGTGTACCCCCCAAGTATGCATGGTGCATGTGAATCATGATCTAGCCAGTCCCCTGTGGACACCTGTAGATGCCAAATGATGACATAATATTCCCTCATATGAGGGTGTGATTTTGTTATAACGGTCTCCACTGTGCCATGTCAGCCTCACGCGCACTGTTCCACGCGTCTCCCAAACCACGCGCTGTGATGATGTCACCCTCGGCCTATGAGCCGAGACCGAGGGAAAAGTTTCTTCCGGTAGTGAGTCTGGCCCAATTCTGGCCTCGTACTGTCGGCCCCTCGTTGGGTCGTCTGGAGCATGATGAAGGGTCGGCCCCTGAGGGGTCGTCCGTTTGGAGGTAATCCTCAGCCAGGCCGAGGATATAAACGGGTATATCAGTCGTCACTAGTGAATTCCCTCGGGTATCACAAGATCAGTCATGAAGAAACTCTCTCCACAAGAGTTGTATGCAAGATACGAGCTATCGGGTTTAAACTCGATTCACTTAAATAAATGTTGGGGATGATGTTTTGGGAATGAAAAAGGTTTTCTTGAACAAAAAGGTTAAAACCTTTTTGAAATGATATGCATAATCAGTTTTAGCAAAAGTCTTAATGAAATCAAATACGAAACAGGTATTTATAGGACGTTCACAAATTTTGAAGCGGTGGCATGCTTCGAACAAAAATACATTGTCGTTCTAAAGAGATTATCATCTCGTTCAAATGAGATATGTCTTGTTTGTAATGATGCCAACAAAATCAAAACAGTAAGCCCTCGTGAAAAATTCAATTGAAGAAACCTATTAACGAACCATTCTAATGAGATACCAATCTCGTTTGAATGAGATTACCATATCATTTAAACGAGATAGACGTTAAAAAAAATTATATTTAAATAAAGTAAAAATTTCCTCGATTTTGAGATAAAAAATCTTGTTTCCCATTTTAATAAAAAACAAACATCCCAAAATAAATTCAATGAAAAAACTTAAACATTAAAGCATTATACCTTCAAAGTATGGTGATGCTATAACGCTAGAGATGTTGGATCTTCGGATTTCATCTCGGCTTGAATTAAACAGTAATGGAATATGACAAAAACTAGATGTAAGCCTAAGCTATTTGAGTAATGAGATAAAATATGCTCTTACACCATATCATACTTCGATACCTACATGTGGCCAAGAACTACCATTGATGTTCGTATTAACACAAACGAAATCTAACGATTGGATTAATATCATAATTTTTATAGTTATATTAAAACTATTACTAATGATAAAAAAATGTCTACTTTTTATGAACAAATCAAATATTTATAAATCTTGCACCCATGAAATCGTATCAGAATCAAGCCGATATGGTTTTGGTTATTAAGTGTAGGGGCATAGATTTGGTCGTAGACAAGCATATATTACTACGAAAAGAATAGTGCTCTTTTGAAATATTATGAGAGATAATTCAGAACAAATCCAATATTTTAATATTATGGAATCGGTGGTCAAAGATATGGATTCCCAAAATGCGAAAACCCCTAAGAATATAATAAAACACTCAGAATTCATTAGTAGGGGATTTTTTTAATAATGAGGAGACTAATTCTTATGACAATATGCCTCCACTAAAGGACATTCCAACTTTATCAGATCATACAAATGAGTGACTGCGAGAATGGGATAGCTCTGAAATCAATCTATATGTCAAGATACCAAAGTATGATTTATGAATGTCTTCCAATTATGCCAAAGCTCGTGCTTTTATTAAAGACTCCATTGGGGAAAAAGTGTTAAACTTCAATATCAAATGTTCAATTCTCAAGCTATAAATTCTTTTGAAATTTTAGGCAATATTGAAGATTCAACAAATTTAAAAAAACGTGAGGTGGATGGAATTATACATAAGGGAGAAAAAATATTCATCAAGTGGTTCCCTTTTTTATCTTTAACAAATGTGGAGAGATTAGCTCTTAAATATAATTTAAGGCCTTCTAACTCTCGTTCAACATCTTGTAAATTTTTGTAGTTATTTCTTCTTTTCATTAGCGCTTGTAAGAGCCTTAAGAGAGGCGTTTCTTTTAATTTTTTATAGATAAATTTATTTTCTTGCAAAAAAATGACTTCGACGTGTCATACAGGGGAAAGAGTTGGAATTTTTTTTTAGCTTTGCACTTGATGGGCATACCTGTTTAGGTGCACGAGTCCCAACATTTCAATTATAGAACTTTTTATCATGAATAATGATTATTTAATGAGATTATAAAAAATTTACTACATTTATCAAATAAATGATAAAAAGGTTTTATACATATGTTCATTGTACATGGATAAAACTTATTTTAATAATGAACTAAATCCATCAACCTACTAAAATATATGATAACATATGCAAATGAAAAGTAAACGACTTACCCAGAGAGTGAAAACTTGCCTTCAGGGATATTTCCAGAACAAAAATGGTGATGCGAGTGTTACTGAGCGTATATATATATATATATATATATATATATATATATATATATATATATATATATATATATATATATATATATATATATATATATATATATATATATAGTGATGTAGATGTTCTAGAATGGTAAAGAGTGAAAATATTTGAGTAGGGGTGCAAGAAATTTGAGAATGGGAAGAGGTAGAATTGGAAGATACGGTTGTATTAATTAATGAAAGAAAAAGCAATCGAAAAGATGTATATGAACAGTTGGAAGAAAAATTTATTGAAAAGTTTTATGTGAAAAGTTGTATTAATTCATTGAACAAGTAGAAATGGAAAAGAGGGTTATATAAATTAATCAGAAGATGCAGTTATGTAATGGGAGGAGAAAGGGATTATTATTAGGGTTATACTAGTATACAACCCGTGCAATGCACGGGCAATATATAGTAAACAAATATAAAGATAATTTTAAAAAATTAGTAAATATCATAAATTCAATATTTTATCTTAATGCCATGATACCGATACTCCATTTTTTTTCATTTGTTGCATTCTTAAAACAAACTAAAAAAGGTCATATTTTTAGCAACTTTATATGCAATTAAAATAATATGATATAAACCTTTTTCAATGTTTTAAAGTTAAGTAATCAAATATTATTATACTGAATATAAAAAATTTATTCCAAATATGATCTCTTCTGTAAAGAAATAATACTCAAAGATAAAGCTATAAAAACAACAAATATCTTCAAAACAAATTGTTTTAAACTGTTAACAAAACATATACTTTAATATTTTTCTCAAAAAAAATTATATACTTTAATATATATATGTAAAAATTTATCCTACGGTAGAATTAGTTTTGAAATATTTATACTTTCAACCAAAAAAATGGGAAAAAAAAATCTATATGTAAAAACTATATTTCTACTTTTAGAGAAATATTTCATATATGTTAAAATTTATCCTACGGTGTGTCTTTGTAAATTGTATACCCATCCAAGAACTCTATTAGTTTGTCTTTGTAAATGCTCCATTTTCTATTATTTTTAAATTTTATACCCACCCAATATCATATATTAATTGAAAGTTCTCATTTGAGACTCGGCTATCGGTGTATATCCTAGAATATCTAGAATTTCAACAATGTCATCATTTTCAATACATTCCATTATTAGTGCAAGTTTTTATGTGAAAAGTTTATATCCTACAAAAATTAAAATGATGATACGAATGAGGTGACTTTTTTTTAGTGTTGCTCTCTTCTCACCTGATTAAATATGTCAGCATATATATATATATATATATATATATATATATATATGGACGAAAAATGCATCCCGTGGCTCTTCTATTTTCAACATAAGAGAAGAAAAATCAAAGACAATAGTGGATATGGAATGATAATAACAAAGGATGCTCCAAGTATACCATCAAGAAAGTTAATCTATCTAATTACAACTATTTATAATAAAGCAAGAAATTACCTCTCTGAATTAACTCTTCCCCTTAGGTGATAACTAAGAAAAAATTATTGCATTTAGTTTTGATGAAGATATCATATTAGTTGAGGTCTGAGTGAGGGGTTTTAATTAAGGGATGGTAAAAACTAACACTATCCGAATAGAGAAATCTTTTTAGTTTCTATGAGACTTTTGATTTTTTTTTTTCAAATAACACAATGTTCAAGTTAAGAGAAAAGAAATAATAGTAAGTATTAAAGTCTCATTGACTCCTCTAATACTACTTTATTAAAGGTATAATAAAGATTAATTAATCAAAAGAGGTAATTATGTAATGGGTGGAGAGAGGGATAATTATTACATACACGTGTCATTACCAGGGTGTTTGAGTTATAACTTTATATATATACTAAGGATTTTTCAAAAACTTTTGTCGGGAACTATAAAAAAAAGATTCAAGTTCATTATTATTATTTAAACAATACTGGTAAAAAAACTACTCATTTTTCAAGTAATTGTCTCTTCGATCTTTTTCAATTTTTCAGATAAAGTTACAAATTATTAATGAATATAATGAAATAGTGTTTTGTGTAAAACTTACTTTACAATAGTGATGACATGTCTTTAAAGAAATCATTGATATAAATAGACATGTCACAAAGTTAGGTGGTTTAAGTTTGCTAGTAATGTCACTACACCACAATGGCTATCTTGCAACTAATAAAAATTTTAATTTATAAGTGTATATAATACTTACAAAATTAACAACGGTTTCGGACACTTATAAACTTTATAAGTGTTAAAAACTATTGTTATACTTTTGGTTTTATTATCCCCTCCCCCCCCCCCCCCCCCCCCCCCAAAGAAAAAAGTTTAACTTAGTCCTTAAAAGTATTAACAAACTTCTCACTTTAATATTCACTATAATTGACTGTTCACAAACTTGGCGCTCTAAAAGCGCATCAATTCCCCCTCCCTCGTCTTCCACAATTCTGAAACTTTTTCTCAACTCCGAAACCCTAGGTTGTTCACCACCGGGGACTCAACGACATCTATTTTGGAGGTTCGTGTTAACATTGGATGGGATACCTCTGAAACTTTTCCACAAACCCTAGATTTTAGATTATTGTTGTTAATTAAAGTTTTTTGTTTTTTTCCTCTCTTCATATTGCATTGGATTTTAGTATGTTTGTCTTCGAATATTTGGCTGCTTAGATTTAGAATATTGGATCTATTAGGTAAACTCTCTCTATAATTTGTATTTTAGCTTTTAGGATTTGAGGTCTCATAATTTAGGGTTCAAATCTATTTTAAAGATTTCTCATTCAACCTTTAGAGTTGATTTTTTTGTTTGTTTTGGTTTTCTACCTATAAAGTAGTTGACTGTAAGTGTTTGAATTTATATTTTTCCTTATGCTTTGATTATTAAGATACATACCCATTTTGGTGTTCGTTTATTAAAATACATACATACATAACCAACATTCATGATATTTTTATTTTTGAATCTCTAGTGTTTTGGGATTTTTTTATTTTCACTGATTTTTGTTAATCTCTAATACAGAAATTCCATGGAGGAAAAGAACAAAAGGTATATGAAAATTATTTTTTTAATTGAGTAGCAGTCATTTAATGAATCCCTGTAGCATCTGTTTACACCTTTTGTGTATGAGTGTGATGACATTTATGACAAGTTAGATGTGTATCTTATTTTTAGTTACTAGATTCTAATCCTAAGTTTTTCAATATAACTTTTCCTCTCTTTTCAGTTGTAACAACATTTTTTTATCAAAGACACATGTGAATTCATGCAAGAAACTTCCTCTTTAATTAAACATGAATTTCCTATTTAACTCAACACGTGAACTAATTCCTAGCATCAAATGTCGGAGCAATTGAGTAACGTCTATTGGAGTTTCACTTGGCATAGGAAGATTAGAGTTGTGCACTTGTAATTTATCTCCCCACTTGCACTTCCAATCCAGAGACCCCATTTTCTAAAAAATACACTGCAGTGTTTGGGACGTACATAACTCCATTAAATCCATGACTTCCATAACCAATTTAATATATTACAATCCTATATGCATTAGTTTAATGACATTAATCATGTAAAAAAACTCATGGTATTTTCCATTTTGATATATGATCACAAAACTTCATATCATTCTTTAGCCGATAATAATATCTTCTGATGTTGAGAAACCTGAAGTTACTGATTATGCTGATACGGTGAAGAAAACTACACAATGCTGTGATGAACATGCCCGTGGTTGTATTTCCTTTTCATTTAAATTGTGTCCCTATTGGCCATGGATTTAATATAGTGGATGGTTGTCTAATTTGAATTTTTCTCGTGGACTTTGTGCAATTAAAACGGGAATTGAACCGTTGAAAATTTATACAAGAAAAGTTTGGGATCGTTTGAACGAGGAAGTTACATCATTCGAAAGAGTGCTTCAAACGACCTTCGACACAAGAGATACAAGTTCAAATTGATAGCCTCTCTAGGCTCTCGTTGGATCCCCATTTCAAACGAGATGTGATTTCACTCAATGAGTCAGTAGAAAATTAGAAAATCTATGGAATTTTTATGATTCATCATGTGGACTCTTGGATGATTTGATCTATCAAGCTCCCAATAGAGTAGGTCAAACGAGGGTAAAATCTTTGGTGGACCAAAGGTTAAAGGGTTTAAGTGCTCTTGGGTTTAAATAGAGGTGGGATGGCAGTAAAAACCCATTTTTCTAGATTTTCATAAGATTTTTACACTCGCTCTATACACTTCCAAGGCTTCTCCTCCATTCACAACCTTATTTAACCCATTCCCAAGCTTTAAACCTTCATTTTCAGTAATATTTAGCCCATTTCTAAACTTGTAACACCCATTTTAACCCTTGTCCAAAGAAGAAGTTGGGTTGGAGAGTTATTGTTGGAGCTTTCAAGAGGAGTTGGAGATTTCTTGGAGTTTTAGAAGCTTTCAAGTCATCATTCTTTGTTTCACATCTTCAAATTCAAGGTAGGATTTTCCTCACTATATTTTCAAGTTTAAACCTAAGCTACATGTTAGGATGCATCCTAAAATGTAGATAAGCTTATAAAGTTTCTTTCTAGTATGTTTATTTAAATTTTTCTTATGAAAAATGCAACTTTTAAAGAAAACTAAATTTTACCAAGTATCATTTTTAATATTGAAATATGATGCATATGCATATAAATATGATTTATGTTAATATCATGTTAGGCTCACATTTATGGGATTTTTAAGTTGAAATCCATCCTCACATATGTTGAATCTTGTAGTATGTTAGTAGTGGATGTTTAAACATGATAAATGAATATTACAATGAGTTTCAAGGTGAAATAAGAAAGTTGGAAAACTCAACTCCTAAATATGTTGAAAAATATTGATAAAGTGGGGAATAATGATATTTAAGACAACATACGAGTATAAGGGTAAAATGGATATTTTGGTAAAATTGGCCTTCATAATATTAAGTATATTTCTTGTTAAGAAATATGAAGAAATAAGATTTCCTTAAAGCAAAATGATGATGTATGGGTTTTGGACATAAAATAACAATATTTGATGACATAATGATGAAAATGTTTTTTTCATAAAGTATTGGCAAAATAAATGGTAAAATGATAATTTTGGTAAATATAGGGTCCTAGTTGTTGGACTTCCTCATTTGACCATATCGGTCATTTTTTTATCAAAAACGGATGAAAATAAATGAAGTGGCATGAAAATGGTGTGAAACATAAATGTGAACCATAAAAATGACGAGAATGGTGGAATAATGTGGACACTTGATAAAATATTAAAACACATTAATATGGACTCAGATGTAACCGAAAAAGAATTAAGAAGGGTTCGAAGCACTAGGGTGAAGGATTCAAAATCACTGGCCAGAGCATATGATAGCGTAGTCGGCTGTGAGGAACCCGTTAAAGTACACGATTATTTGGTAAATTTTAAAAATAAGATTATGTTAACAAAAGAATGACGGAAATGTAAAGGAATAAGGCTATGCTTAGAAAATGTAAGAGTGACAACCTAATAGGAATATTAAAATGGAGACTAGTTAAAAAAGATGATTAAACGGTCTGTAATTTTGTGAAAGTATGGCGTAAATTGGTTAAGTATTGGTATGAGAACATAGCTCGGTTTGTATTGGATGGTAGTTGTATTTATGCTCATAAATGATAATATTTTCGAAATTACTAGAATAAATGTTACATGAATAGTATTTTTTTCGTATAAAAATGTATTGCTTATTATTCTCCACCCTGTTGAGCAATTTGCACACCCTTACTTTTTATACTAAAACCCCCACCCCCAGGTACCTACAAAAGGGACGTTGGTAAGGCCCTAGAGGGTAATAATCGTCGCTAGAGCTCAACCATGGAATCTAAAAAATATTTATTTCGAATATTGGAATTTTATGATATTTTAAAACAATCTTTTATTGGGGTCTTGGGCCATGTGTTGTAATAATATAGGAGTTGTATGATATATTTCTCCTATTATTAGCACTATTGGATTAATGAAAATTTTCTAATTAAGTCTTGCTAATTAGCCTAGTTACTTAAAGTGACAAACTATTTCTTAAATTAAAACATGTTAATTACATCACATTCCTTAGGAAATGATGCAAATTAAAGAATTTTCTTGCATAATAAAATTGGACTTTTCACCTCCCTCCTTAGCACCTTGACTCGGGTGTGGGTTTACCCTTCGATAGCCCAAATTCGAGTAGGGGCATTCCAAATGGTATCAGAGCATTAGTATCCTCGTGTGTGACAGAAAGTGTTTTACGCTTTCTTAGTATGTTTCCTTATGCGCTCCGTTATAGTTTTCATTTTCATTTTCGTCACCGTGTTGTATTGAACTCTCCTCTCTTATGTACATGACTACACATCACAATGGTGATAATAGATCTTGATACAACAAGCTCAGGCACATGGAACAGGCCATGTGTCAGCTTATCGACTCCCTATCTTAGCAGTAGAAAGTCAATCGCAGTGGGACGATTGAAAGCAACCCTTCAACCTCTATCTTGAAGGGGCTAAGGAGGCTGAACCCACCATCCTTTAACCAGGGTTATGGACATACTTGATGCACAAGGTCAAGACATCGATCTTTCAGCTCACCAAGTAAGATCATCACTGGTGGAGTGCATACTCAATCAACGTGATGTAGACCATAGACTAGGAAGGTTTTAGGATTACATTTCTAGACCGGTACTTCCCTCTGGAATTCAAAGATGCCAAGAAGGATGAGTTCTTTCATTTTATTCAGGAAATATGTCAGTCAATAAGTAACAAGTCATGTTTGAGAGTCTGTCCAAGCATGTGGACGCAGTTTAGAAGGATGAAGCTGAGAAGACAAGGTTTGTTGTTAAGGGCCTTAACCTTAGTATCCGACGGATTATGGCTAGTTTGGATCTGCCAAACTTTAAGGCCGCAGTAAATAAATCCTTCAGGCTTGAGCTTGAGGTATAGGACGACAATACCACTCATAAGAAGAAGAGGGAGACCAGCGGGTCCTAGAGTAGTGGACGTAAGAAATTCTAGAGCGGTGCTGGAGGCTTCTTTGTGAAGCTTAAGGTCGCTATGGGTGTTGGTTCATCTTCTTCCCAGTGTAATAGTGATCATAACCCTATAGCCCCTACTGAAAGGATGTGTTTTCGTGTGGGTCCCCAGGAAATTCAAGAGATACTACTCGTAGATAGATTTTGGGAACAAGCAGGTCAGTCAGCAGACTGTCAATTACGTACTAGATAAGAGTTCCCGTTACATGATCCATACCCAGCTGCAGCAGTTTCCATTTGATTATCATCAGCCCTAAAGGCACAGTATGGACGATTCACATCCCAGTTAGGGTCAGAGAAGTCGTGAGCAAGGCCAAGTATTAGGTGGTTAGGGTAGTAAGTTCATCCTAGGATGCGCTTATGCCATGTCCCTGTTTACAGATCCTTCTGGTGATCCATCGGTTGTGGAAGGTATGATCCTATTATTCAGCACGTGGGTAAAGGAATTGTTTGATTCAGGTGCTTCGTATTCATTTATATTGAGTTCTTTAGCATTAAGTTTGGGTTTAGAGGTAGATCGGTTTTATCTTCTATTCTTCATAGGACTTCCAATAGGTGGCGATATAGTTCTCGATAGGGTATGTCGTAATTGTGTGGTTATGGATAAAGATTATGTTCTGGATTATGACTTGATTATCATGGGCATGGATGGGTTTAAAGTGATCCTAGGTATGGATTATTTGTTGTGTTTTGACGCTACCATGAAATGCCATCGGCATAATGTCTCAGTGTCTCTCCCAAACGAATCCTGCCATCATTGTAATAGAGAGAAGGGTGTGGATTATCCTTGCAAGTTTTCTACCATGCGGTATTAAAAGTGATATTTCAGTTAGTTGAGTAGTAAAGTGTCTTGGGAGGAGCCTGGTCGGATGTTGTTGGATTATCTAGTGGTACGAGAGTTTTTCGACGTGTTCCCCGACGATCTTCCTAGTTTACCCCCACATCAAGAGGTATACATCACTATAGAGGTCTATCAAAGAGTCTTTCCTATCTCTATACCACCTCATAGGATGTCTCCGGTGGAATTACAAGAGTTGAGGGTTCAATTGGAAGAGTTGTCCATCAAGGGCTTCATTCTTCCTGGTGTATCCCCTTGGGGAGCTTTAGTCCTCGTCGCCAAGAAGAAGGATAACTCCCTACATATTTGCATAAATTATATGCAGTTGAACAGGGCAACTGTGAAGAATAAGTACCATATGCCCCATATTGACGATTTATTCGATCAGTAGTGTGGTTCGAGAAGTTTTTCTAAGATTGGCCTCAGGTCCGAGTATCATCAGTTACGCGTCAGGGAGGAAGACATTCCTAACACAACGTTTCGGCTACAGTATGGGCATTATGAGTTCTTAGTGATGTCGTTTGGTTTGACGAATTCCTCGATAATGTTTATGAATTTGATGAATCGAATCTATCATTCGTATGTAGACCGATTTGTAGTGGACTTTGTGGATGATATTTTTATCTACTAAACTTAGGATGGGGACCGTGAGGAGAACCTTAACACAACACTGCAAGTGCTCAAGGAAAATTAGTTGTTCACGAAATTTAGTAAGTGCGAGTTTTAAATAAACGAGGTCAAGTTCCTTGGCCATGTAGTTTCCGGTGAGGGAATTTTCATTGATCCATCCAAAGTCATGGTCATTCTGAGTTAGGAAAGGCTAAAGATAGTTACAAAGGTGTGAAGTTTTCTATGTCTGAATAGTTACTACAGGAGGTTTATGCAAGATTTATCAAGGGTTGCATTGCCTCTCACCCTCTTAATGCGAAAGGATGTTTGCCTTGAGTGGTCAGAGGATTGCGAGTCATCTTTTCATGAGTTGAAGGTTAGGTTGACTTTATCACCCATTCTTATCCTTTTGAAATGAGGCAAGGGTTATACCGCATATTATAATGCTTCTGAATCAGGATTCAGTGCAGTGTTAATGTAGAGTGGTCGAGTGGTCGCCTATGCATCACGTTAGTTAAAGGTGCATGAGAGGAACTACCACACCCGCAATTTGGAGTTAGACGCAGTGGTATATGCGCTGAAGACATGGAGATATTATCTGTACAGTGAACGGTTTGAGGTGTATACAGATCATAAGAGCTTTTGGTACATTTTCACTCAACGCAATCTAAATCTTCGCCAGAGGATATGGATTGAGTTGATGGAAGACTACGACTTTTCCTTGGATTGTCATATCGATAAGGCTAATGTGGTGGCAGATGCTTTAATTCATAAGTCTAGGCTTACTCTTGCAGTGATGACGTGTTACCGAGTAAATATATTAGGCGATTTGCAGATGTCTGATTTGCATATCCGTTGGGGTTGCAATAGGGCATTTCTTTGAGGAGTGGTATCTAGTCCACTCATTCAGTAGAAGGTGTTGGAAGCTCAATCTTGAGATACCAAGTTTACATATTACCATGATCGCATCTAAAGAGGTCAAGTGTTCGACACTCTCACTGTGGATAAGGATGGTGGTTTGAGGCATAAGGTAAGGTTGATTGTTCCGATCATCGATAAACTTCAGGATGGGGTGATGGTGGAGGCCCAACACTTACGCTTCAATATATATCCTAGTGCCACCAAGATGTATAAGGATCTATTCAGAGACTTTTGGTGGTATGGTATGAATAAGGATGTGGCTATGTATATGGCCAAGTGCTATACATGCTAGCTGGTGAAGGCATAGCACATGAAGACGATAAGTCTGTTATAACCACCACCAATAGCATAATGGAAGTATGAGCATATTACAATGGACATTGTCACACCCTTACCATGGTCCAAACGTGGTCATGATGCATTCTGGGTTATATTGAATCGGCTTTCAAAGTTTGCACACTTTTTTCCAATTAAGGTCACGAACAACATGGATAAGTTTTCAAGGTTATATGTCTGAGAGTTAGCTCATATTCATGGCGTCCCACTATCGGTAGTCGCGAATAGGAAACCCTAATTTGTGTCTCATTTTTATAAGAAGATTCAGTTGGAATTGGGTAACGATTTGAACATGAGTATAACTTACCATCCCTAGATAGAAGGGCAGTCAGAATAGACCATTCATATTTTGGAAGATAAGTTGAGGGCTTGTACACTTGACATTTATGGTAGTTGGATGGTGAATATATATCTGACAGAGTTTTCCTATAACAATAGTTATCAAGACAACATTGGTATGGCACCCTATGAATCTCTTTATGGGAGGTCATTTCGCTCTCCAGCCTATTGGGCAGAAGTGGGTTAGAAGCATCTCATGAACTCGGAGATGATCGATGAAGTTTAGGTGATTCAGTAAAAACTTGTGATGGCTCAGAGTCGATAGAAGAATTACATCATTAATCAGCGAATACCTCTAGAGTTTAAGGTGGGTGACCATATGCTGTTGAAGGCTAGGGTGAGAATCGACAGTCAGCGGTTCGACAAAAATGGAAACATACCCCTCAGTATATTGGTCCCTTTTAGATCTAGAACAGATCAGTGAAGTATCGTATTGTTTGGTGATACCTCCTCGGTTTTCTCATGTTCATTGTGTGTTGTACATGTCTATACTGAAGAATTATGTTCCAGATCCTCGGCACATCATCAATTGGAACCATATTGAGTTGGAGGAATATGTTATGTTTCCTACACAACCTATGTCCATCTTAGAATGTGAGGAAAGAGTCTTACGCAATAAGGTCATCCCGTTAGTGAAGGTACTGTGGGAATTCCAAGGAGTAGAAGGTGACACTTGGGAGCGCGAGTGGGAAATGTGTGAGAAACACCCAAGACTCTTTTCTTAGCTTGGTTGTACTGATTTTGGGGATGAAATTGCCTCAGGATGGGAGAATGTGATGGTCGTGCTCGAGATTGTCTTTCATTTTCTTGTAAATTGCATGCCTATTGGCTATGGATTTAATATAGTGGATGGTTGTCTAATTTGCATTGTTCTTGTGGCCTTTGTGCAATTAAAATGGGAATTGAATGGTTGAAAGTTTATATCAAAAAATTTGGGGGTCGTTCGAATGAGTGCTTCAAACGACCTTCGAACAAGAAATACCTATAGCCTCCTTAGACTCTCGTTGGAACCCCATTCAAACGAGGTGCGATGTCATTGGTTAGAGGTCTAGTTTTGTTCAAATGAGTCACAGAAAATCTATAAAAATTTTGTGTTGCCATTATGTGGACCCTTGGATGAGTTGATCTGTCAAGCTCCCAATGGTGCATATCAAATGAGGGTCAAAGCTTTGATGGACCAAAGGCTAAAGGGTTTAAGGGCTCTTGGCTTAAATAGAGGTGGGAGGGTGGACAGAACCCATTTATCTCCATTTTTATTAGATTTTTACACACACTCTCTCTACAGTTCCAAGCCTTCTCCTCCATTCACAACCCTAGTTCACCCATTCTCAAGATTTAAAACTTCATTCTTAGTTATATTTAGCCCATTTACAAGCTTGTAACACCCATTCCAACCCTTGTCCAAGGAATAAGTTGGGTTAAAGAGTTGTTGTATATCTTTCAAGAGGAGTTGGAGCATTCTTGGAGTTTTAAGAGCTTTCAAGTCATCATTATTAGTTTTTCCTCTTCAAATTCAAGGTAGGATTTTCCGCATTATGTTTTCAAGTTTAAACATGATCTACATGTTAGGATCTATGCTTGGACTATATATGATCTTCCAAAGTGAATTTCTAGTATGTTTATTTAAAGTTTTCTTATGAATAATGTAGGTTTTAAAGAAAACTAAACTTGAAGGGATTTTCGAATAATAAGTGTCATTTTTAATCTTGAAATATGACGAATATGCATATAAACTATGATTTCATGTTAATATCATGTTTAGGTTCACATTTATAAGATTTCTAGGTTGAAATCCATCCCCACATGTGTAGAATCTTGTAGCACGTTAGTAGAGGATGTATAAACATGATAAATAAAGATTAAAATGAGTTTCAAGATGAAAAAAAAGGTTGTAAAACTAAGGCCCTAAAGATGTTGAAAAAGATTGATAAAATGGGGAATAATGATGTTTAAGACAACATACGAGTATAAGGGTAAAATGGATATTTTGGTAAAAATAGCCTCCATAATATTAAGGGATATATACCAAATAGTCCCTCAGATATTTTTTAATACCCATTTAGTCCAAACTTTTTTATTTTGCCTCAAAAAGTCCTTTGCCACATATTTTGGAGAGGGAGTGCCGCTGGCGCGGACCTCTAAAAATAAGAGGATATTGAGTGCTTGAGGGACTAAATGGGTTAAAGTAAAAATATGTGTCCTTTTTAAAAAATATATATTTATAGTAGGGACTATTTAATAATTGACCCTAATATTAAATGCATTTCTTGTTAAGAAATATGAAAAAATGGGATTTCCTTGAAGTAAAATGATGATGTACGGGATTTGGACATAAGATGACAATTTATGATGACATAATGATGAAAATGTGTCTTTCACAAAGTATTGGCAAAATAAATAGCAATATGACAATTTTGGTAAATAAATGGTCCTAGTGGTTGGACTTCCACATTCAACCTTATTGGTCGTTTTTGTGAAAATCTAATGGAAATAAATAAAGTGGCATGAAAATGATGTGAAATGTAAGTGTGAACCGTAAGTATGATGAGAACGGTGGAATAATATATACATTTGATAAAATGTTAAAACACATTAATATGAGCTCGAATGTAAACAGAAAAGAATTTAGAAGGGTCCGGAGCCCTAGGGTGAAAGATCCAAAATCACTAGCCAAAGCATATGGTAGCGTAACTAGAGGTGAGGAGTCCATTACAGTACACGGCTATTTGGTAAATTCTGAAAATAAGATGATGCAAATAATGGAAAGATGGAAATAGAAATGAATAAGTTTGCGCTTAGAAAATGTAAGAATGACAACCTAATGGGAATATTAAAATGGAGAGTAGTGGATAAAGATGATTAAACGGTCTCTAATTATGTGAAAGGTTGACGTAAATTGGTTAAGTGTGGGTATAAGCACATATCTCGATTTGCATTGCATAGTAGTTGCATTTATGCTCATAAATGATAATGTTTTCGGAATTGCTAGAATAAACTTTATATGTATAGTATTTTTGTATAAAAATTATTGTTTAGTATTCCCCACCCTGCTAAGTGCTTTTCTCACCCTTACTTTTTATGTTAAAACCCGCACCCTCAGGTACCTCCTGTAGGGACGTTGGAAAAGATGTTGGTATGGCACCAGAGTGAACTAATCGTCGCTAGAGCTTTACCATGGCATAAAAAAATATGTGTTTCAAATATTAAAATTTTATGACATTTTAAAATAATCTTTTATTCTGGCATTGGCCCATTTGTTATAATAATACAAGAGTTGTATGATTTATTTCTCTTATATTAGCGCTGTTGGATTAATAAAATTTTCCTAAGTCTTGATAATTAACTCAATTAATTAAAGAGGTGACCTATTTCTTAAATTAAAACATGTCAATTACATCACATTCATTATGAAATGATGTAAATTAAAGACTTTTCTTACATAATCAAATTGTACTTTCCCCCTCTTCCCTTAACACCTTAACTTGAGTGTGGGTTAACCCAATGGTAGCCTAAATTCTGGTCGGATCATTACAAATACAGTACGGTGAAGACAGACTATAATCAAGTAATAAGATTTCACCTCCTATTGTATTGATTTTTTTATAATAACCATTGAGTTGACTTTTGAAATTCCTTTTATTAAAATAAAATTCCACTTTCCCCGGCAAGCGATTGAATTGAGCATATGCATTAAGCCTTTAAACCCCTAGGTTACCCTAGTAGGACGAGCATATGCAAAATTCTTTATTGACTCAAATAGATATCAAAATACCTAAAAATTATACAATTTAAATTTTTCAAAAAATAATCACCACAAATTCATATTCAAGTGTCTCAAACCATAGTGTGTGTGTGCAAAGCCAGAAATTAAACCTCAAATTTCCACCGATTGAGCATTACGTTACTTTCTGAAAATTCGTTTTGATTCAAATTCTTACGGATGCACTCACAAACGAATTCGGATTGTGGTTGTTTTCTCTCGGTATGCATGATATAAAGAGTAAATATAATGGACACAAATTCACGCATATAAAATTGAAAAGAAGGAAATATATGGTGAAAAGATCTCATCATCGGAATATAGTTATTTAGAAACGGGAAACATCATCTCTTAATCACACCATTTTAATCTCTTTTATTATCCTTTCATGTCTTATCTCTCCATGCAGTAATTAATTTCGCCATTCGGACTCAGTTAGGACTTTTCGGGTTAAAAAGTGTAAAGGGTAAAAATGGGAATGGAAGGAATGTTCAGAATTGGAAAATGGACTTATGACATCCATTAGTGCTTTTTCGGGCATTTTCTCATTTTTTTTCTTTCTTTTTCTATTTTCATATTTTTCTAATTTTTTTTTCCTGCTATTTTTCTTTTCTTGCCTTTTTTTATTACACACTTTGGACTTACTTTCCAATTTTTCACAATTCTGGGCTATTTTGTTTTTTCGGGTTATCAAACGAAAGGGAAATATTTTATTAGGCTCAAAGTGGGTTGCAAAGGGATATTTGTTTTCACAACTTTATTATGGCTACGATTTTTGGGTTAAACAAAAGAGGACCTACTTCATTGTCCAAATTGCTAATCACATTACCATATGTGTCTCGAGATTAATTAAGTTTAGAGATATATTTAGCACGAATTTCGAGACAACATTTCACACATTTCCCATAACTGATCAAAACAAAGGATTGAGATCATCAAAGACTTATTAAAACGCTGAAAAGAACTTTGAGTTAATCATAAACTCGGATTGATTTAAAAACTCATAAAAAATTGAAAGGCTCGAAATCTCACCGGGTTTGATCAATCTCCACACTTATTCGTTAAGTCGTCAATTTTCTTTCAATTTACATCTTCGGTCAATTTTGGCTTAGTGCATTTTGATTGTTAACAATTTGAGACTTTAAATAGAATAAAGGTGATATTTTTGAAAATTTTAAATTCTAATTTTTATTTATTTTGAACAAAATTATTTTTGGCTTTTCAAAATTTTTCAATTTTTTTGAAATTTTTGAAATTTTTTAAAAAAAACATACTTGGAACGAACATGTGATCGAATCAATGAAACTAAACAATAAACGGGAAGAATATCCCACACCCCCTAACGTAAATGTTGCATTGTCCTCAATGCGAATCAAGAACACAACATAAAGAGAGGAAAAGAAAGATATTATCCAAATGGAGCGATCCCCAATGAGTGAGAGTCCATTGAAACTACAAAACATGTTAGAACCAAGCATAACAAAAAGAACAACAAAATCTTTAACTAATTACTTTAAACTATAAAAAAAAAAGGAAAAAGAAAAAGCTAATTATGTACAACCTACGATTTGAAATTCTAATAAGTTATACACTAGAAGTCGAAAAATTTGAGGGTCCACCCAAAATACAATTTGACTTTGAAGGATTAATGGTGTACCCTCACTAGAAAGCATGCCTCCCAAAAAATAAGAATTCCGTTTGAACAACGGAAGGTGTGTGCAAACCGGAATAAATGAACCATCACCAATTAAAATTTTTAGGGGTATAATGAGGGATTTGAGTGCACAGGGGGACAAGTACCATTGAGATCCAAGAAAAATATAATCATGTCCCAAAGATTTTTCAAGTATTATGGGAAGCGGAGCACACAAACAGAAAGAGTCCATCTTGAAAAACAAGTCAAGCATAGAGTCCTTGTCCTCTAAATCTTCTCCCCTAAAATTTTCAACTAGATCTGGTGGAGTGACATGTCTAAGTGTATGGCCCCTAAGATGAAGCATCTCAAAAAAACATTCCCATATAAGAATCGAATCAACATCTGCAAGACATTCATCCAGTTTTTGTGATGGATTTAATGATTCGATAATAGTGGGTACACAAGGAGACAAATAATCTCAACCTCAGTAGATTTTGCAATATTTATAAGAGGTTGATATTCAAAAGAACTTGGATCACTCTCAATGATTTCATCCTCAAAAGTGTTAGGTGAAGCGCAAGTCTCGAGCTTCTCTAAGTTGTCCAAATAATCATTAAACTCCTTGCAAGTTGTTCTAATTTTTAACTCTGTAGTAGCAAGATCATCAGATTGCTTTTTGCTAATAATCAAGAGTTCTTTCAAAGTAGGCTTCCATGGATCTAGCACCTCGGATTCCTCATTTGGTTGAAAACATTCTTCAACTTCAAAAATATCGGAAGAAAAATCCTCATTGGGTTCAAATAATGCATCTAACTCTTACTCCCAAAACAATTTTTTTCTCGATATTCTTTTTCAAGTCTTTCTTCTTCAAGCAATTCATTTTGATAAATTTGGATTGCCTTAGCACTGGGCTTGTATTTATGAGACTCATCTTTAGTGATATTGATCCAATGTTCATAAATCGTGAGTTCATTCTTCTCCTCACTATTAGCATAACAATTAAAACCACCAAAAGAGTTAGAATAAGACATTTCAAAGTGGGCAATTAAAAAACGTGACACACACACACACACAAACATATATATATAATGTGTGTGTATTTTTTTGAAATAGTAAGTCAATTATAATCTATAACAAACAGTCCTCGGCAACGTCGCCATTTTGATCGAGTGGAAAAATCGATCGTCCTTATAAATACGCTAGTTGTTGTTATCGGCTTCCAACCGCTATACAAAAATCTAAACTTTAACTACACTCTTGCGGAGTATGGTGGCTAGTCTGGGTATCGAATCCAGAGGGAATGTTTAATAGAATTTAATTGATTTATTACTTCTAAAATAAAAGTGAAAAAGATGATGGTGGTTGAAAAGGGAAAAAATAAAAAAGTTAACTATGCATGCATGAGCAAAATAATTAAGATGAATGAGAAAGTAGGTTGGAATATAATCCCCTAACCCTAGTAATTTATCGGGTAGAATACTAGAATTGTAAATTATAATTTTGAATGAATCCAGCCTTTATGGATCATAAGCATTACGTATATGAGGTTCAAGACCGCACCATACGAAATCAAAGGTAAATATAAAGTGGTGTTAAATAATTAAACGCACATCATATTCTTAAACATACCAAGTACCTAGGGCAAGAAAGATTAAAAGACCTACAATGGTTGTAAAATTGTCTCACACGACTCTTTCAAATTTTTAATTTAAATTCTATTTTCTACATAAGTAATTTACACTGGGATGGGTTCATGCATCCCAACCCTTAAAAACTTATCTTAACATGATTAAAATAAAAGAAAACTTAAAACTGAAAGTGCAGGAATCCATAACTAAATCTAGAAAATTGAGAACGTGACTTGAATTTGGATTGGAATACTAGAAAGCAACAATTAATTAAACTAACTATGAAAGCAGTAAAAGAAATAAATTTAAATTACTTGTAATGGATGAGTGATGAATCTTGAATAGATCTTTAAATCTTGAATAGTAGCCAAAGTTCAAAACTAGGATTCTTGGATACAAGAATCCTTTAAAAACTAACTACAAAGAAACCCTAACTACTAGCCTCCTACAACTTGAAGTAAAAAACCTCCTCTTCTTCCTACTAGGGTTTGCCCTTTTATACATCTCAAAAATGACTCTTCCCATGCCTCTACACATTTTAAAACTAATAAAAAGGAATTATACAAGAAATTTCAAGAGTTGAAACTCTTCAGCTTCCAGAATTAATTTCAACTTTTGACTTTTTGTCTCCAACTTTAAATGGGCATAACTTCTTCATCGTAGCTCGGATTGGGGTGCTGTTTTTTCCAATGTTCTTGTAATTTAGATCTATTCAACTTCATAGTTTTTCCAACCTCCGGAATATAGCTGTAAAATTATAAAAATGACCTTTGACTTGTCTTCCTTGGTTTCTTTCACTGTTTTGCGTTCTCTTTCGCACTAATTTGCATGAAATACCTGTAAAATACATGAAAGATACAAAAAATATGAAATACTTGCCAAAAAGGGTTAGTGTCATAAATATAAGACAAATTCAAGCTATTTACAATGCACGGGATCATAAAAATACCGAAATTAAGGGAAAAATGTGAAGAATTTATGCCTAATCAACCGTAAATAAGAGAAAACTCGCATATGGTTAAGTGTAATGCATAGTTACTTTGTTACAATATTGTTTCTTCACTTAATCTCACGACATCATTAGAAAAAATAAAGAACTACTCTGCCATGTGGCCTCTATGACTATTTATATAGCATGACATTTTGCATCAAGCTTGGAAATTCATTAAATGGTCGTTGCATTTCCTTTTTTTATTTTTTTAGTCTCTATAGATGTTCTTGTCCATAGTAATATATCTACACATTCCTGCAATCATTGTTTGTATTATACTATTATTTTTCATGTCTACTCTTGTTGTTTTTTTATTATTAGACTTTTGCCACATTTTGTCTACTTTAATGCGATATATAAGTACGTTTATGTAAAAATACATGTTGTTGGGTGGTGATGGAATATGGTGAATAATTTTTTGTGTTATGTTCTTAGCCTTTTATTGTTTGATATATGTGATGGTGGTGGCATGTGGTGGAATTTTTTTTAATTTTAAATATTTTAATTTATGTAGCAGTTCATAATACTTATAAAACGAATATTTTTTTCCTTATATATTAATGTTTGTAAGTGTACTGAACCGTTACAAAAATATATATATATTTCATTTTCAAGTGATCAAAATCGTTGCAAAATAAAAATGCTTACTGAATTTTGCAATGGTTATGAACCGTTGCAAATTGAAATTTTACAACGGTTTTTAACACTTGCAAACTTTTCATTTTCAGGGATTCAAAACCGTTGAGATTTTTTGTAACGGTAATCTAGAATAGACATTCATTCCCAATAAACCATTGTAAAAACCATTTGCAACGGTTTTGAACATTTGTAAAATTTGTGCAACGCGCCAATTTTCAAGTGTTTTTATCTGTTGTAAATGCCATTTGCAAGTGTTTAAAACACTTCAAATTTTCCTATTTTGGTGGTGTGAGTTTGGATCATTAACGAGTTGAGTTGATAAATAAGATTCTATAAATGTGTGATATAAATTTTTCTAAGCGGAACACACTCCTTTAACATTGACAATACACAATACAATCACACAAAACAAAATTAAAATGTATAAGACTACAAAAACAGTATGTAATAATGACATCAATTTTAACATAAAACCACGGGTAAAATAATGTTTGGTCCCTAGAGATAATACCCATTAAGTGTTTAAATTTGTCATATTATCATTTAGGACAAACTTAAAATTTAACCTTGAAGTTTGGAGTGATTTCAATTTTAAACTTGATGTTTCGAAAGTTGCAATATTAAGCCTAAAATTTTATGCAATTAAACCCAGAGATATCCGTTAGAAATATTAACAAAAATGTTGACATGACCCATATGACGAATTTATTAATCTATCCAATATGGTGTCATATGGCTCATTAAAACACTCTCTCATTAAAACAAAAATAAACAGGAAAATATGATAAAAATTATGTTTTGGAAATTAACACCACACTATATGTTTAACCCAACCCTTCTTCGAATACACAAACTAAAATTAAACCAATCCACCCTTCTCTGACTATACCAACTGCACCACCACTACCTTCACATGCTTTACATCCTCTTTATTTTCTCTTATTCTATTTCATGAGATTGTAGAAATCTAGGTTCGTTATGTTATGTATATGCGCGCGCGTGTGTGCATACATATATATTTTGATAAAAAAACAACTTGGGATTGATATTTAAGTAGGGAAAATTTTCAGCCCAAAAGATCTTTGATTAATCATGCATTAAAAAGAAAACAAGAATTAGGTTTAAAAATTAAACCTATGATTTTAAGAATTCATACCCTAGCAAATATTGTTGTGATTCGTATGAGGAGATATTGTTTGATGAAGAACATGATGTTGTTGCCCATCCAAGGTCTTTAATCACTTTTTTTAACCTTTTGTAAAGATTAAATCTTCTAGTGTATGATCCTCCCCAAAAGTAGGTAGTTGTGTGAGTACCCTTTGAGATGAAAATCCTTCCTTATGAGTGAGATATGGTCCTCTCCATCTAGACCTCTTCACAAAAATTTGAATAGTGTCCCTAATGAACCGGAATAAATATAAAAATACTTTTCTATATTTTTGTATCAGGAACCATTCTGAAACAGGGATATACATTAGATTTATATTATCACAACATGATATCATAAGATCCATCTCTAAATTATTACTATTATCAATTTTTTTGGATTTTCTCATAAATTTCTCAATTCTCTAATTTTTAATCACTCATGGTGGGATCTTCTATATGCATATGGTGATATTCATTTTATATCATTAACTATATATTTTATCCACAATTCTACATGGAAAATTACACAATTTAAATTAAGAAACAACTTGGAAATCAATTTAAGCAAGAAAATTATTGCCTTAGGATGAAGGTGGAAGCTCTTCTTCTTGAATTTGCTTATTAAATTTCTAATTTCCTCCTTCTTTTTTACCTCGGCATATCCTCTATATGGGTGGGGATTCTAGGATTTCTTTAGATGAGTAAAATGAGTTTCTTATAAAATCACTAATCCCATGTTCGGCTTTAACCCTCATTTTTGAGCCTCCACATGAACCCAAATCCCTAACTAGAACGGCCCAAGAACTCCCCAAATAATATACTATATCCTGGGTCCATTTTTATACGTCTAAAGCACCTAACCGGGTCCTCAGGCATCCTGTAACACACCCAAATATATTTTTTGTCCAACATATACAATTCCAATTAAATTGCCTACCACATTTTGAAAATTTAATAGACATGCAAAAATAAACTCACATAACATGTAATTGCAATTAATCAAATTATTGACGACTAATTTAATTAATTTCTACTGATTTAATTTAATTTTTATCGATTAAATTTTATTATAAAATACATGATATTACACGTGGAACAACCAAAAGGGTTTGCAGAAGTTAAGCACCCAGAACACGTCTATTATCTTAAAAAGGCCTTGTACGAGAGGCTCACTTCCTATCTCTTAACATGTGGCTTCAATAGAGGGGTGTGGATGAGACGTTATTTGTGAGGAGAGAGAGAGTGGCACTATTTTTGGTTGCCCAAGTTAATGTGGATGACATAGTATTTGGATTCACGTGCTCCTGCCATGCTCACACTTTTGAGGAGGAAATGAAGAGTGAGTTTGAGATGAGTATGATCGGCGCTTGCGTTCTTCCTTAATCTTTAGGTTCATTAGTTTGAGGATAGGATATTCATATCTCAATCCAAATATGAAAGAGACCTAGTGAATAAGTTTGGTCTAGACTCCTCTAACATCATCAAAACTTAGCAAAGGCACTTTAGGCAAGGACGTAAAGCAACCCCTTTATCGGAGTATGATAGGTAGTTTCCTCTGCTTGACTGTTAGTCATCCCAATATTTCTTTTAGTGTTGGAGTCCGTCCACAATACCAGGCATTCCCAAAAGAATCACACTTACTCGCACTTAAATGTATTATTAAATACGTGAGTGTAACTCTTTCATGCAGTATTTCACATTCCTTTGATACCGGTGACCGTTTATCTGCATATTCTGATGCTGATTGGGTCGGGGATGTCGATGGTTGCAGGAGCACTTCGGGCGGATGGTTATATTTTGAGAGTGATCTTATCTCTTGGTTGAGCAAAAAGCAAAACTCCATATCTTTGTCTATGGCGATAGCTGAGTACATTATCATCGGGAGTTGTTGCATGCAACTCTTAAGGATGAAGAAAATGTAAGAAGATAATGAGATTTCACAAAGCACAATGACTATTTCTTATGATAATACTAGTGTGATCCATATATCTCGTAATCTAATCCAACATTCACTGACAAAGCACATTAGGATATGCATGCATTTTATATGTGACCTAATTGAAGAGAAGGTCGTGTCCTTAAGCTTTGTGAGCATTGATCATCGGTTAGTCGATATATTCACTAAACCTTTCGATGCATTTTGATTTGAGGATCTTAGGAAATCTTTAAGTATTTGCACAGTTGATTGAGTTCGGGTACTTTGTCTAGCATAGGATTCTTATCGTACTTACATCTTATATTCCTAGTGCTAGAATGTATTATCATCGAATTATAATTGTATATTTATACATTTTCTTTTTGATATATTTTTTGAAAAAAAAAATCCAAAAAGAGTTTTATTTTCTGAAAAAATTTGAAAAATACAAAAAGATTTTCATTTTTTTGGGGAAAAGAAGAAAAAGTGAAAAAGATTTTTATGTTGATAAAAATTTTGAAAATGACAAAAAGAGTTCTGTATTTTCCTTTTCACCGTATATGGATGAACATTTAAGATATTTGGATCACCCCGCCATTTCATCCATTCACGTGACTTTTTCATAGTGCTTTGAGACATGACGTTATTTCATTAGTGTGCTTAATAATGTGTAGATTCATTACATTGATCATTGATGACTATTATCTACATTTTAGACTCCTCACATTGTACTTACTTGTCGCGTGTCGAATACAATGTTTTCATCTCAATTTTGTTTAATAGCAAACCAAATGTAAAAAGAGATAAGTTGTGCATGTAAGAGCCATTGCCTAGATTTCATTTATTTTTTGGAAAATATTCTTATATGTTACGCAATGGAAAGGGGCTATGAAAGATCAAAATGTTCTTTATGTTAAAAGTCACCATTTGCATAAAAGAGCCTAAAAAGATTATGGGCACATAAAAACAGAAAAGTCAGGTTAATTTTGTTTAGATTCATTGATGCTTCACTACATATTAGCTCTATGATTTCTTCAAAATGATTGAGAGTTTATTCATAATATATGAGGAATTGTGAGGGAGTTAAAGTTGAAGATAAATGGGTTTGCACAATGGACTTTTTTTAAAAACATTAAATAGTTTGGCGTTATTCGTGTGAGAATCATTTACGTTCATGATATATTGATTAAGTTGAGTTAATTTCATATGAGTTCACAATATTTACACCTAAGGTAGACTTTGAGTTCTTTCTTTAAAAGTGTCTCATGACTTCGTTCATACGTGTTATAAATGTTTGTGTTGATTTTCTCGTGGAAAATGTTCTCACAATTTCATTCGGCATTCACGATTCGAATATTTTAGTATTATTCCATAGAGTGTTGTATTTGTACACTTTATACCTTATATTTAAAAAAAATTAAGAATAAATTGTGGAGAGAAGTTGTCGTTTGAGATTATCATTACATGTGTGTTATTTATAAATATTTGTGATGATATCCTGCTTCTTAATGTGATGCTTTATGATTCATAATTAGTTTTTATTCCTTTGTCTATTACGGACAAAAAGGGGGAGAATAAATTGAGGGAGAGTTTTATTTTCTATTTAAAACTCATATACGTCATGGCATATCTTTGTTTCATGTGTGTAGGTTTTTTTCATGTTGATGATAAATTCATGTACTACACAAGATGAAGACAATGTTGCCTAAGGAAAAAACAAGTTCAGTTTGAAGACGAAGTATCATTTATGTCATTTTGTTTTTAGGGTTTGAGAGGTCATTAGGAATATTTGCCATAGAAGGGTTTACTATAATTTGGTGTGACACCCCGCCTAATTAAATACCGGGTGATCAGTCCTTTATTGAATTAAAAATCAAGGTGGACGGTTGGTTCATTCTTAGCATCACTGTCGCAAAATAAATTTCCAGTTTAAACACCCTAAATAATTAAGCTAAGTGTCAGAACAATTTAAACCTTGGTTCTATTTTATTTAATTCCATTTGGAAATCCTTTCAATAATTAACAATTTAAGAATCGTATAAATGTTAAAGATGACAATTAACATAAGAATTCAACCATTCAAATAAACCAATACCAAGTCTAAAAAGTACAAATGAAATCATCCTGACACGAATTACATCCCAAAGAGTACCAAATACTGAAAATAAATGAACATTAATCTCTGAAAAATTCAACTGAATAGGGAAACGTGCAACACATGCCCTAACTAATCAGAACTAAAATGGCAGTAGAGTCAATAATGAGGTCGTCTAAGCAATGGCATGCAACTCCCACATAATCTGCAGCGCGTCCGTTCCAAGGAAGTCTAAGCATGACGCCCCTATGGCTGGGCACCTGTAATATATACATATATATACAAGAGAAACGAAATAACAGGAAACGGGTCAGAGCCCGAGTATAAAACATTTTATAAAATAGTTTAGCAAGTATTTAAAATGCTTTCCGGCTAATGAAACAACCATGTTAGTATGCGACACTCTCTTGAGAAATTCTCACCTCTCATCTAGTGTGCACGCCTACCGTACTATTAATCTCAAAAGTTTATTTTAACTTAACTTTGCCATAAGGTTTCATTCTGATAAATACTATGGCTAAGATAATTAATTTTTGAAAATTAAGCTCTCTCATATATCTTATGATTTTTAAAATAACCCAGTGATGTCACAAAAATTCCCAAACACTTATAATAAAGTTGGAGTATTTATTCATTACTTAACTACTTTTATGCCCAGTAGAAAGTTTTCATACTTAAGTATATATATATATTAGTCACTCATATAATATATATACTATCGGCACCCCACATAAAATCTATGGTGCTGGCATACTCTGCTATCAAGTCCCCGTATCACTCGTACTAAGGGAAATACTAGTTCGGAATCACTCTCGAACTGTATTAACACAAAACACATACAAATGGGGGCGAAGCATAGTTCCAAATCACTAAGAGGTCAGCACATACCCTCACGTCTCTCAGGACCGTCTGACTATCAATCAGATAGCCTGTACTAAGGAATCCTATGTTCTAGGGTACAAGTCAATATCCCCCATAAAGGCCCAATGGAGATAAGACTGTACCGGCGCGAAAACCTTTGTGATAGCAAGTAGCTCGGGTATGATTTTTACACGGATATATAATATTTACAATCCCACAGTCATATATATATATAAATATTCACATTTCTAAATTAGGTGCGGCTACGACCCATAATTAAAATTATCTGTTCTTAGCACATTTTACTCGATTATCTCGCATAGAGATTTCGTGACTTTTATTCTCATATATAATTTAATTCATACTCACTCCTCATTTCTCGAAGTATTCTACCTTCCTAAATATAATTTCAGTAGGCATACTCTCACTTACCTTCTGGTCTAACTCCCTTACAGTCTCGATCATTTATTAAAACCATGGATGATTTCTTATACGTATGAATAACTCCTCGTTAACTCAAAATCTCATCCTACATTAAGTTTCACTCAACGGGGTCTACCTAGACCCTATTGGTATTCTCTATATCCCATTATGTTTTAATAATAGTACTCAAGGGTTCCCACGCATTTGAATTGGATTAAACAAACAAGAGAAAAACACGCAGTTTTTCAGGAGGGATAGATCGATTGAGAGAAGGGGGTCGGTCGATCGATCGATCGTCGATCGATCGATGTTCTTGATCGATCGATCTATCAAGCAGTTATGACGAACCCTATTATTGTCCAGTTACGGGTTTACCTCTCCAATCTCAACCAAATCTCCATTAACGATCCCCAAACTCCCAAACAACATTACTACAAGTACTATATACCTAACTACATGATTTTCTACGTAACATATGTTCGAATTCATCAAGTATAATGATTTAATGGGGTAAAAATGACATCAGCTTCAAGAACCTTAATTTTTCTTTAAATTCCATTCTTCCAATTCTTTTCCAGATTTCTTGCTTCTAAATCCATACAAATTCGTGGATTATCCTCTACTTATGATTTAGATGTCCAGAATATGTCTACTTCCTTTACAACATATGATTTTAAGTCTCAAAATTATTTGTTTCCTCCATGAAACATGTTCTAAACAACCCTAGACTAACATGATTGAAACATTAACTAAAATAAAGAAAGATAGATACTTGCCTGGAATTTGAGTTTCTAATTTGTGGACGAATGAGGTATGGTTGTGTCCCTTGTCACGCGATCTACGCTTTGGTGGTGGTGGCGGTGCAAACGGGTGAGTCTTTAGCCTTGAGTTACTTGGAAAGCTCTCCAACTTCTTCTCTAATGGTCGTTCTTTGATTTTGTGTTTGTTAACCCTAGAAGACAACTCCTAAAGGTGATATATCCTTAGTAAATTCGTGGGTTTAATTACCCAAAAATACAAAATGACTATAATACCCTCCATGGATGCCAATTAGGCCTAAAAATGCCTCGAGACCCAAACTAAACCCCCGGGTACATTTTTCTGACTATCTCTACCCTTCCAAACATGTTGGCGCCATCGAAATGACCTTACAAGCGATTTATAATTTATTCACTTATAATAATAATAATTTAGTCTCGACACAACACAGGCACGTCCTGACTTAATTTCCATAATTGTCATATTATTTCCTCGTGACAATTTTAATAAATTCAATTCTACATATTACTCTACTCAATAAGTAATATTTAACAAATCAACAATTTTTCCAATAATTACTAACTCTCGTCACGCTAGTAAATATTTAAAGCAATTTCTAGATTAATATTAAATTAATCCATCGTAATTAAATTTAATAAATCCCTAAATTTAAAAGCCATAAAAATACGGGGTATTACATACTTCCCCCCTAACAACGAAATTTTGTCCCAAAATTCGAAAAATAAGGCCTATCTGGTAAAACAATTCTGGATACCTTATCAGTAGGCAAACTATCTACATAGTAAGGCGCTCAATCACTATAGCCCCCGCCTCGCAGCAAGCTTGTTTAACACTCTCATTAAAGACACTTAACATTGTCCTCCTATCTGACAACATTTGCATAAGACACGCCTATACATTATTAATTCCCATTATTTCAATATCATTGGGAGGCCGCACCTCACTATATGACAACTAGTCGGATTTATCTAAACACAAAACTCCCCTTCTGAGAGAAACCATACAAACATCTGACCACCCTTGTTTGCCTAAAACAGTCGTGGAATTCCACCATAGTCATTAGACTATAACTTAACCAATCCAAAATTTTGATTATCCGCCCATCTCTTAACATTCAGAGTGAGAAAACTTAAGGTTTTTCTACATCAAAACCTCAATAAGTATCTTGTTCACAACAAACAGGTATGAGTGATCCCACGGAACCCTACCGTTAGGTAATATTCACCCCCAATTACCGTACTATACTCTACTTTTTTGCTAGAACCGTTGTGAAAAAGAAATGATCACAATGAATCCAAAATTATTTTCACACTGCTCCACTAATGGATAATCACCGCTCGCTACTCCCCGAATCATGGATGATAAAACCTGCTTAAAACAAAATGATATTACTTCTATTTCTTGAAATCCCATATTGAAGGTGGGATTCAAAAATCTCAACCTAATTCAGAAAAATACCATGTAGGACCACGTACCGGCGCGATCCTTCCTTTTAAAGGAAGATTGGGGCACACTAGCTAATATTGTAAATCACCCCAAGGAATGTCAATCACTTCCTTCTTGGGCATCTTCTTCCACACGTTCGAAGGAACTATTGATCTTACCTTGAGGTTGTCAACTCATCCAAGAAACTTTACCGACTTTACCAGCCTCTTACATTATAGGAATTGTTAATAGCCACAAAATTCCCTGGTTTCTCCTATTGTTCTAATCGATTTCTATTTATCAGTAGTGCCCGCGGAGACTACACACTATGTACCGCTCGATATCGACTTCTACTTGTAATGTCTGACATCAAGTGACACTTAATACTCCCCTTCTTTCCTTCGCGTATACTGAAAGTTCCGACCCATGCACTTTTCTCCATGATGTGAACTTCCGGACCTTTTATACCATACTAACATCTTCACTCTTTGTACGCGTTGGTTGCTCTCAACATTTGACTAATTATAACTCCGACCGAGTGTTCTCCATAATAATTACATTCTACCCTTCTCAAGGAATACCCCTTTTTTAAATAGCTCCCCACAACCTTCCAATCAAATTCGAGTGTGCTACTCTAATCGCACACGTATATATGGATTATCATTCTTCACGCAATGTTTAATCCACTCTGCCACTTCCACTTCGTTATGTTAGTCCCACAAACATATATTCCACACGTCTATTCCCACATCCCTACAACTCGAACGATTCTAACATCAGCTAACCTGGATGCCCACACACCCTATAGACCGTGCATACTAGCGTAAGCATCACATATGCTTCACACATAACACCCAATTCTTTATTTTCCTTGTCCTCACAACGTGATTACAACACTTGGGTACTCTCAATCACCATAGAGATTAAAATTTTAAATCCTCCTTATCATCATTCCACCCTTCAACTCGTGGTGATAAGATAGAACTTTCAATGCTTTCTTTCCACATAACCAGCTCCACTGGCCTTAATTCATAATTCAACTTCCAATTTACAGATATAATTACCTACTCCTACTACGATGAGGTACCAAACTCATAGACTAATGACCAAACATCTTCCTACTTCCAACCTTATGCTAAGTTTCATGCGTGGGATGTCTCGCAAAGAAAAATCCAAATAAGGAACCCCCGATACACTACTACCTAGCATTGTCGATTATCGAAATCTGTTAGTCCCTTCGTCCATAACATGTACCCCTTTATTCCGTCTCTTAACATAAGAGTTATATCTCCTCCAGTAATTACACATTAAGAATATTTTGCTAATCCACTATCGTTCAGTATTAGTGGAAATCACAATTCGCAAACCTTGTACACATACAATCAGGACCCTCACAATCCTGACCCCATACATATGAGTCTAACTCTTAACTCCCACATTTCTAAAGGATGGATATAACAATTCACTCTTCCCATCACCAAGTCTTGAGCTCTAAACATAATAATGAGTCAAATATTTCCGCTCAACGGTAAACCCAATACACACAGAACCATGACAATAAGGTCCCTAAACACCCCGAGATTTAAACTTTTTGATACCACTATACCCTTTGGAGTCTCTACAATATATAATATAAATGCAAGACCGAACCTCTAACAGGTGAGGCCTCGCCAGAACAAATCGTGTTTCACTAAGGCAGCCACTCCGATAGCCTTGCAATAAATGCCTACTATCATACTAACCATTTTTATAAAACTGCAATCAAGGAAATATCATACTAGTATATCACATCACTAAAACGAGTAACCTCAATAAAGTATATAACACTATTAATACACCCTTTCATCCTCCACGGATAGCACTAAGGATAATCCTGATACACGAGGGAAATATTCACATAATAATAATGTTTATAGTTACGCATTAAACTCGTCTCATATGCTAACCTAGAAATAAATAAAATAGAGTGACTTGCTCGTGTCATATAAAACACGTCTCATCCTCCGACAATAAAACTCGTACTTCTACTTTATCAATCGCCTTGGCTACTTAATGGTCCTCCGGACATAACGTGTCTGTCTGAACCAAATCAGAGATTACATTAACCATTTCCCTTGCAAGCACCCCTCCTTTGTCCTTTTTCTCGCCACGAAATTTTTTAACTTGCGTGGTCTTAATCTACACAAAATAACTCGATACATAACCTTCTTATCCCCTGAAATACTTTCAAAAACTCACAAATGATTGGAATCAAATCCAAGAGAATCACAATGTCCTTAGAGGTATCCTCCTGCATGTAATACCAATGGGTGGGGGATCCTCCCTCTGGGTGAGGCATCGTCATACTGTAATTGCCCCTATTGAACTGAGGCTGCTGGGATAGCTGGTAGATTTGTCCTCTACGGTTTATTATAGGCACCCTGCTGCTGTGGGGCCCTATTGCCCTAGGGGAAATCCTGACATCTATGGCCATTCTTGCCACATTTGAAGCACCTACCTCGAAACTGTCTCATTTTACTACACTTTTGTCTAGTTTTTGCTTTTCCTTGGCCTTATTGGCCTTGCTGAGCAACTTGAGGAAAAACGTTGTCCGGTTGAGGATAATCCCTCCACTTGTGACCCGGTTGCACACATTTATAGCAGAGTCCTAAAATTTCTTACTGGTCGGGTTGGAGTATATCTCCAGTCTGATTCGAACAAAATTGACTTTCATGGCCCTCCATTCCACATTTGAAACACCTTTTTATGACTTCATTCTGACCCCGATTTTATTTACCCTGACGCTTTTGGCTCTCCACGTAAATTTTGTTGCTCTTGTGGCCTTTTTGTTTTGGAGGCGCTTGTTGCTACGATTTTGGTGTCTTCGCACAATCGTCAACTCTAGTCATATCAAATTGACAAATCTCTCTAGGTCTTTTGTCTCCTCTAAGTTGCATACTATGATCGTGGTACTGTAAGACTGCAGCGGTAACTGCTTGTGACACAATGCCTGCTAATTTGTCGATTGATACCCTATTCGGAGACACCTGAGGTGTGACATGTTCTTGCTCATTAACTTCCTCAAAGACATTAGCTTTTTCGTCTTGATGGGCCATCTGAAAGTTTAAAATAATCTAGATAAGTTCAATATTCACATTGACAAATCGCAGAAGCACGAATTTCCAACGCATAAAGATGAATACAACATTCCTAATATTAGGGCTCTAAATCAAAGACGCTAAGATGGAAATGAGATAAGCCGTACAGATCCTAAATGCCACTGGGACCTGATGCTCTGATACCACCTATGACACTCCGCCTAATTAAATACCAGGTGATCAGTCCTTTATTGAATTAAAAATCAAGGTGAACGGTTGATTCATTCTTAACATCACTGTCGCAAAATAAATTTCCTGTTTAAACACCCTAAATAATTAAGCTAAGTGTTAAAACAATTTAAACCTTATTTCTATTTTATTTAATTCTATTTTGAAAACCTTTTCAATAATTTACAATTTAAGAATCGTATAAACGTTAAAGATGGAAATTAACACAAGAATTTAACCATTCAGATAAACCAATACTAAGTCTAAAAACTACAAATGAAATCATCCTGACACGAATTGCATCCCAAAGAGTACCAAATACTGAAAATAAATGAACATAAATCTCTGACAAATCCAACTGAATAGGAAAACGGGCGACACATGCCCTAACTAATCAGAACTAAAATGAGAGTAGAGTCAACAACGAGGTCATCTAAGCAATGCCCTACAACTCCCATATAAGATGCAGCGCGTCCGTTCCAAGGAAATCTAAGCATGACGCCCCAGTGGCTGGGCACCTGTAATATATACACATATATATACAAGAGAAAAAAATAACAGGAAACGGGTCAAAGCTCGAGTGTAAAACAACTTAAAAAATAGTTTAGCAAGTATTTAAAATGCTTACCGGCTAATGAAATAACCATGTTAGTATGCGACACTCTCTTGAGAAATTCTCACCTTTCATCTAGTGTGCACACCTACCGTACTATTAATCTCAAAAGTTTATTTTAACTTACCTTTCCCATAAGGTTTCATTCCGATAAATACTATGGCTAAGATAATTAATTTTTGAAAATTAAGCTCTCTCATAAATCTTATGATTCTTAAAATAACCCAGTGATGTCACAAGAATTTCCATACACTTATAATAAAGTTGGAGTATTTATTCATTACTTAACTACTTTTATGCACAGTAGAAACTTCCCATACTTATGTATATATATATATATATTAGTCACTCATATAATATATATACTATCGACACCCCACATAAAATCTATGGTGCTGGCATACTCTACTATCAAGTCCCTGTATCACTCGTACTAAGGGAAATACTAGTTCGGAATAGCTCTCGAATTGTATTAACACAAAGCACATACAAATGGAGGCAAAGCATAGTTCCAAGTCACTAAAAGGTCAGCACATACCCTCACGTCTCTTAGGACCGTCTGAATATCAATCAGATAGCCTGTACTAAGGAATCCTATGTTCTAGGGTACAAGTCAATATCCCCCATAAAGGCCCAATGGAGATAAGACTGTACCGGCGCGAAAACCTTTGTGATAGCAAGTAGCTCGGGTATGATTTTTACACAGATATATAATATGTACAATCACACAGTCATATATATATAAATATTCACATTTCTAAATTAGGTGCGTCTACGACCCATAATTAAAATTATCCGTTCTTAGCACACTTTACTCGATTATCTCGCATAGCGATTTCGTCACTTTTATTCTCATATATAATTTAATTCATACTCACTCCTCATTTCTCGAAGTATTCTACCTTCCTAAATATAATTGCAGTAGGCATACTCTCACTTACCATCTGGTCTAAATCCCTTATGGTCTCGATCATTTATTAAAGGCACGCATGATTTCTTATACATATGAATAATTGCTCGTCAACCCAAAATCTCATCCTATATTAAGTTTCACTCAACGGGGTCTACCTAGACCCTACTGGTCTTCTCTATATCCCATTATGTTCTAACAATAGTACTCAAGGGTTCCGACACATTTTAATCGGATTAAACAAACAGTAGAAAAATATGCATTTTTTCAGGAGGGATCGATCGATCGAGGGAAGGGGGTCGATTGATCGATCAAGCAGTTATGACGAACCCTGTTATTGTCCAGTTGCGGTTTTACCTCTCCAATCTCAACCAAATCTCCATTAATGATGCCCAAACTCCCAAACAACATTATTACAAGTACTATATACCTAACTATATGATTTTTAACGTAAAATATGTCCGAATTCATCAAGTATAACGATTTAATGGGGTAAAAATGACATAAACTTTAAGAACCCTAATTTTTCTTTAAATCAAAGTCTTCCAATTCTTTTCCAGATTACTTACTTCTAAATCCATACAAATTCGTGGCTTATCCTCTACATGTGATTTAGATGTCCAGAATATGTCTACTTCCTTTACAACATATAATTTTAAGTCTCAAAATTATTGGTTTCCTCCATGAAACATGTTCTAAACAACCCTAGACTAATATGATTGAAATATTAACTAAAATAAAGCAAGATAGATACTTGCCTAGAATTTGAGTTTCTGATTTATGGACGAATGAGGTATGGTTGCGTCCCTTGGCACGCGATCTACGCTTTGGTGGTGGTGGCGGTGCAAACGGGTGAGTCTTTGGTCTTGAGTAGCTTGGAAATCTCTCCAACTTCTTCTCTAATGGTCGTTCTTTGATTTTGTGTTTGTTAACCCTAGAAGACTGTAAACACGTGTGGGTTCCCCGAATTTTAATTTTCTCGATTAAAATTAAGTTATAATTTCCTTTTATATATATTCTAGATGCGGAAGCGTTAGGATGGTTCAAAACATGTATATTGGTTAAGAAACAAGTTATAATTTCCTTTTATACAATTTCTCTAAAAATCTCACTCAAAATATGAACATTTTCCTTAAACAATTTTGCTCTCAAATTCTATCTAAGAGATGAACTAGAATGGAAAAGTTAAGTTGGAAAATGTTATTCCCGCACATAATAAAGTCTGAAAAAATTGGTTAAGAAACAAGTGGGAAAGTGGGTGAAAAAACTGCCAAAAACTATTCCCGCCTGACATCTCATTCGAACGACATTTCGTTCGAACGACATTCTCGTTCGAACGAGACTTCTAACGAAGTTCCAGTATGGACTCGTTAGAAACTCGTTGAAAATCTCGTTAGAACGACAATCTCGTTCGAACGACATTTGGAACGAAGTTCCAGTATGCCTAAGTGGGAAGTCGTTGGCAAAACTCATTCGAACGACATCTGGTTCGAACGAAAATCTCGTTCGAACGACATATCGAACGAATTTCCAGAAAGCTTGGAAAATTCGATTTTAGCCCAGAAAACTTTATAAACTTATTTTAAAGTTCTAATTAATTCTTTCTGAAAATAAAACACAGTTTTTATTAAACCTAACACCCAATAAACATGTTCCAAGCTCCTATATTTTGGGAGCATGGAACCATAGTTGATGACGTAGAAATGAGGCATACAAATCGGCATATTGATGAAGCTTTATACTCTTTGCCGCTACGTCTTCAACAAAAATTTCATATGCTTGAGAATATTACAATTAAATACTATCCTATGAATAAACGTTTTTGTCCGGAACTGAGCCAAAACTGTATATGGACTCAATTGGAAATTTGTGTCCTTACAAATCTCCTCCTTTGGCTATTCCGGGACAAAAACCAAACAAAAAATCCTAAAGGGCCATCAAGCTCACTAGACTCAAAAACATAACCCACCCAAACTTGACTCAACCTAAGGATCAAACGCTTTGCCATTGAAAGATGCCGCTTTAGAAGAACTCCTGCACACTTAAGCAAACTATCAAATGCATAGGGAATATCACAATATTAAATGCAATTAATTAATTACTCCCCTAAATTAATTCTCCCCTTTATCAAACTAATGACATACTTAGAAAGACGTCTCCCCCTAAGATAAATCTCCCCCAAACTAAGATACGATAATAATGGGATTAAATACCATTTCTCCTCCTATCATTCTCCCCCTTTTTGTTCAGGAATAGACAAGGGCTAAAGAATCAAAACAGTAACTTATCTCCCCCAAGTAAAACATATAAACCCTCTAGACTAAGCAAGGGATAAAATAATGGGATAACAAGCTAAAACATTTAATGGTGCATATAGTGATGAGAACGTTAAAGCATATGGGCAAAAAAAGTTCAACTAATCCAAACAATAACATCGGATACCGACTAGGATGCAATAAAATGATGCCAATATGATATATAAATTATTAAGGATGTGATATCAACAGAGAATGCAATAAGATGGATACCAAGTATGAATTAAAGCATATATGGATTAGAAAGCAAAGCAAAGACTAAACCAAAATATCAAATATATGTATACATAATATATATCAAAGAAACTCAAATACACATATATAGATATAAACACACAAATGACACACACAACATATAATAGGAGTCTATCACACTCGTATGGCAAAAATGTGTCATATGGAAACGAAAGTGTTGGGGTGTGAACTAGTAACAATTAAATTTAGACCCAATCACTTAAAGCATGTTCACGGAGTTCTCAATTGATTGCAAACTTCATCACATTTGAATATAACCTCATGTGACAATATAAATTGAACTCAATGAACAAACATACACAATGCATACAAGCTTAGCATATTGATGATTCTACAAACCAATAGAGTCATGACATGAAATACGCAACTAGGATAAACGGACATTGTGCAAACCGTTGATATACCATCCAATCTCCCTCTATATGCATTTATATTAAATTTGAATGAATATATCAATCAAACATAGGCCTTGGCAAATTATTTTCTTTTTAATGCCATATTTTCTGTTTTTTAGGCCTTTGGACCACGTATTTCTTTTAGGTCCATTCAAAACGGTGGCTTACAATCGCAAAGGATCACTTAGTCCTTTCGGAGCCCTTCCCCGTGCACATTTATATTTATTATGTTTTCATTTTTCACACAAATCTCACATGCAATAGATTTTAACATGCACTAGTCCTCCTAAGTCACAAATATGTAGATGACAAGATTGGAAGGAGAACACCTAACATAGCTCAAATATACATATGAAGTTAAAAAATTCAAAGGAGCTCGTGCATGTGTGAAAAGAGGCATATGAAAATAGAATCCATTTAACCAATACAAAATCCAACTACTCCATAAAAATATGGTAAAGAACATAATAAGGATTGATAATCTAAACCAAAAGTTCTAGCCTCGTGGGAGTGTAAAAGATGGAACTCCAACACAAGTATATGACACTTAAAGTGTGTCAAACAAAAATACACACAAAATAAAATCCTTTTGAGTTGTGGAAAATTTTACCCAAAAATAAAAAATATATATACTGAAAAGACAAACAAAAATCATTTGAATTTTTCATTAAACTTAAATTACCAAGAGATAAAATCCAAATGATAAACAAAAATCTTTTTGTATTTTTCATTTTATGCAAACAAAATGAAGGAAATGTAATACAAAAGATAAACAAAAATCATAATTCTAGCATGTGATAAGCATGGTGCATAGACGAGAAAATGATTAAGCAAGCATACATTTAGCATGTGAATATGGCATGAAGTACAAACGCTAAAGTATGCAAACACTAACACATTCATCCTTTAGATTTAGCAAGGGAGGAAGCATGTGAAAGTAAATGAGAATCAAAAACCCTATTTTGTAAGGCAACCAAGTCGGATTTCCTAACCTAAATTAATGAAGAATGACTATCTTGGGGTGTTGGAACTTTAACTACCGTGGTTACTTTACTATGGAATTTTCTAGGAATTCGTTTAAGATCAAAACAAAATTTCCTAAGGTGACCTTTTCGACCACAATGTATACAAGTAAAAACATGTCGAAAAGATTTTCCTAAGGAGTGATCTCTAAAATCTTTCCTAGATGATTCTCCTAAAACATTGGTTATGGCATTATGAGAAAATTCATTACAAGTATTGAAGCCTAAACCAAACGTGTCATTTTTAATTTGGACCATTCCTAAGATTTTATCTAATTTTTCCGAACGACACTCCAAATCAAATTTGACATTGCTAGAGCCTTTTAATTTATTTTGCAATTCTAAAATGTTAGACTCTAATAAAGCATTTTGCTCTTCAAAAGCAAGAAGCTCCTTTTTCAAGGATTCCATTAAACCCCTAAGGCTATCTCTCTCGCCTTCTACATATTCAAGCTTCTCTTGAAGAGTCCTCTCACGTGTCCTAAGGTCTTCTATTAAAGTATTTTGATCAACGACCTTGACACTCTCTCTTAAACTAGCTTCTAACTTCAAATTAGCTCTTTTTAATTTAATAGATTCTTTATAAAGCTCTTGAAAAGCATTTTGAAGTTCACTCACATTGACCTCTTCTTCATTTTCACTCTCTCTTTCTTCTCCACTCTCACTATCATCAAAAACAAGAGAATCATAAACTATGACCTTGGAAATATCATGTGTTAAAGTTTCATCAATCGATGAGTTCTCACTATCACTCACATGACTAGCCATAAAAGCCACAAAATTTGGTTTAGTGGGGGAATCGGGTCCCTCTTCCTTATCACTATCACTAAGGGTCGCATTATATGCAATGGGTCGTTTAACCTCTTTCCTTAGTTTAGTGGGGCACTCATAAGCCCTATGGACATAACCTTCACAACCAAAACACTTATTTGACTCGTCCCTATCTAAATTTTCATTACTAGGTTTATGGATCTTTTCGGCTTTAGGGATATTCTCACCTTTGTCATGCTTAGAAGTATCAAATTTCTTAAAATCATTTTTAAATTTATCTTTGTTAATTTAAAGAAATTTTCTAAATTTACGAGCAAACAAAGCCATATCTTCCGAGTCACTATCACTCTCGCTCTCTACTACTTGTTTGACCTCTTTTCGGGCTTTTAAAGCAACACCCTTTTCGATTTTCTTTTCAGTTTTAGAGGGAAACATATCTAGTTTATAGGTTTGTAAATCACCTACAAGCTCTTCTAATTTCGTAGAGGCTAAAGTTGGTAAAGAATTTAAAACGGTCACTTTTGGAATAAATCTATCGGGTAGGGACCTTAAAATTTTCTTTACAACACGGTTGTCAGGTATTTTCTCTCCCAAGTTAAAAGATGAATTAACAATATCAGAAAGTCTAGCATAAAATTCATCAAAAGTTTCTTTTTCATTCATTTTGATAGTTTCAAATTGAGTGGTGAGGTTTTGGAGTTTTGAAGCTTTAACGACACTAGTTCCTTCATGAGTTAATTGTAAAATATCCCAAGCTTCTTTAGTGGTTTCACACGTCATAATACGTCGGAATTCATCCGGTGAGACAGCGATAAACAAGGCATTCAAACCACGGGAATTGAAATTAGAAAGTTTAAACTCATTTTCAGTCCATCTATCGGCGGGTTTGGGAACACGTTCATTTTCAACTAAATAAGTTGGTGGGGACCACCCGTTAACAACAGACATCCAAACCCTCTCGTCGATAGATTTTAGTGCCGATTTCATTCGCGCTTTCCAATACGCATAGTTAGAACCATCGAAAATAGGAAATTTTGAAAATGGGGAAAATTCCATTTTAGCCAAAAATTATTTAAAGGATCTTTAACGAAATAATTTATCGCTTTGGCTCTGATACCAATTTGTAAACACGTGCGGGTTCCCCGGATTTTGATTTTCTCGATTAAAATTAAGTTATAATTTCCTTTTATATATATTCTAGATGCGGAAGCGTTAGGATGGTTCAACAAAATAGACGAATACCAAATTTTAATTTTCTTAAACAAATTAAAATTAAATCGAGTGAAATTAACTTAAACACACAAACGTTAAATTTCACTTAAACCAATGTTAATTAATCCAAGCCCTAGAATTTGCCTAAGTCATAATTATCAATATTTCGAAGTTAGGTCAAACCAATTTTCGTACAAGACTTGAATTAACTAAATTTACCCAATATTTAACTTAGCACCAAATTAAATTAAATGTGATAATTTAAACCAAATTTTATCTTGAATTATCCTAAGCATGTATTCTAAATTATTATGCAAGATAAAATAAATCAATCACACTACGCCGCGATGTACGAGGAAAAATCCAAGACGGGAAACAACCTCGGAGGGCCCTAGCCACAAATCCACTAGATACGAAATTATAAGTACAAGACAGAAAGGCTTACAACACACGACTCGATCCCTCTCAAGCCTTGACGCTTCTTCTTATAGACACCTCTTCCTAGAGTATAACCTTGGAACTCCTCCGCGGTCTCGGAATGCACCGATCGGACTTTATATGGTCACCATCACCCGAACATGGAGCCTTTCTCCAAGCGGGTAATTTAATGCAAACTTCTCTTCAATTCGGTGTAGATAAAACCGGTGCCAAACTCCAAGCAAGATATATGTATATGAGAACTTGGAATAAACTCATTTGGGTGTAAACAAGAGTGATGTATATTTTCTCTAAAAATCTCACTCAAAACATGAACATTTTCCTTAAACAATTTTGCTCTCAAATTCTCTCTAAGAGATGAACTAGAATGGAAAAGTTAAGTTGGAAAATGTTATTCCCGCACATAATAAAGTCTGAAAAAATTGGTTAAGAAACAAGTGGGAAAGTGGGTGAAAAAACTGCCAAAAACTGTTCCCGCCTGACATCTCGTTCGAACGACATTTCGTTCGAACGAGACTTCTAACGAAGTTCCAGTATGGACTCATTAGAAACTCGTTGTAAATCTCGTTAGAACGACAATCTCGTTCGAACGACATTTTGAACGAAGTTCCAGTATGCCTAAGTGGGAAGTCGTTGGCAAAACTCGTTCGAACGACATCTGGTTCGAACGAAAATCTCGTTCGAACGACATATCGAACGAACTTCCAGAAAGCTTGGAAAATTCAATTTTAGCCTAGACAACTTTATAAACTTATTTTAAAGTTCTAATTAATTCTTTCTGAAAATAAAACACAGTTTTTATTAAACCTAACACCCAATAAACTTGTTCCAAGCTCCTATATATATAATATTGTATTCATACCTTGGGAGCATGGAGCCATAGTTGATGACGTAGAAATGAGGCACCCAAACCGGCATATTGATGAAGCTTTATACTCTTTGCCGCTACGTCTTCAACAAACACTTCATAGGCTTGATAATATTACAATTAAATACTATCCTATGAATAAACGTTTTTGTCCGGAATTGAGCCAAAACTGTATATGGACTCTGGAAATTTGTGTCCTTACAAAGACAAATGCTAAAGGCTGATATATTCTTAGGAAATTCGTGGGTTTAATTACCCAAAAATACAAAATGACTATAATACCCTCCCGGGATGCCAATTGGGCATAAAAAAGCCCCGATACCCAAACTGAACCTCCGGGTACACTTTTCTGACTATCTCGACCCTTTCGGACATGTTGGCCCACTCGAAATGACCATACGGACAATTTATAATTTATTAACTTTTAATAGTAATAATTTAGTCCCGACACGACACAGGCGCATCCTGACTTAATTTCTATAACTGTCATATTATTTCCTCGTGACAATTTTAATAAATTCAATTCTATATATTACTCTACTCAATAAGTAATATTTAACAATTCAACAATTTTTTCAATAATTACTACCTCTCATCACGCTAGTAAATATTTAAAGCAATTTTCCGATTAATATTAAATTAATCCATCTTAATTAAATTTAATAAATCCATAAAAATACGGGGATTACATTTGGCTTTTGATTTTGTTTCGTACTGGAATAGCCAAAGGGGAAGGTTTATAAGAGAAAATATTTATAATATCTCATAGCTTAGGCTTTATTTTATTTTTGGTGTATCCCATTACAAATTGTCTCATCGAACTGAACTTCGACATCTCTAAGATCGAAGACACCCCTACAACTCATGAAGGTATAAAACTCTAAGTGATCATAAATTTTATAAATAATGTTTGGTGTGTTAGTTTTTATAAAATCGATGTTGTTTTCAAAAGGATTTCAAAATCAAAAAAATTATTTTGGCCTTATTTAAATAAGACATTCAAATGACAATCAATCTCGTTCGAACGAGAATGATGGTCTCGATAAAATGGCCTTCTAACGTCTTTCAAATGAAGTGGGTTTTTCAAGGAAAATGTTTCTCGTTACAAGTACATTGGATGCACGATCGAATGACTTGTCCCTGTCATTAAAACGAACTTGTATCTCGTTTGAACGAATCTTATGTTTTCGTTTGAACGACTTCCAGTTTCGTTTGGCGATGCCTAAAAATTAGTGAAAACCTTATAAATACCTATTTTGAGAAAAAAATTCATAGGACATTGGCAAAATTGATTTATACATATATACTCCAAAGGTTTTCAATTTTGATTTCATAAAATCACTTTTTTATTCACAATAACATCATCCTATATGTGATTAGTGACCTTTGTGAAACCCTAGTTTCGAATACCATTCATACACCTTGTGGATATTATTCTCTACGACGAAATTGTGAAGAGAGGGTTCATTATTGAAGAAGAAGAAGAAGAAGAAGAAGAAGAAAGGTTGATCGGTGGATACCGAGGGTAGACTGCTACATATGGACGACACTGGAGCTGAGTCGAATATATTGACGTTTTGAAGACTCTACGCATATCACTTAGTGCATCTAAGTTTTGTAAGTCGATTGCGGTTCAAAATTATTAATAGTGCTGATATAAAAGGTTTTTCCCTTTTCGGGAATATTTTGCATTTACTGTGTTGATTTCATGCGTAGGTTGATAGTTGATATTGGATCATATCTTATAAGAAAACCTAATTTAATCAAAGATTAAAATTTGGTAAAATTGGATCTATGTGTGGGAACCTAAGATACAAATAAATCCATTGAATCACTTGCATTCACAGATGCAAAGGTAGTGTTGGAGGTGGGGCAATGATGTGTGGAGGGGGTGCTTGAGGTGGAGTGTGGTGGTGATGGAGGTGGGATACGATGGTGTGTAGCGGTGGTATTGGAGGTGGTATGTGGTGGTGTGTGATGTATTGGTGGTGGGAGGCAATTTAGGTTGTTACTTGTTAAATATAACTATTTTTTGGAAAAATAAACCATATTAATTTCGACTAACCCAACAATTTTATTGTTTTCATCTTTCACTTTTTGTTTGCTTATTTTTTATTTTGGAGTTTTTAATGGTAAAAGGTGGAAATTATTATGTGTATGAATCATTTTGGGAGCCAAGCTTTAACTAATTTCATTGAATCTTGATGCTAATCTTATGTATACAAGATTGATATAATTGACTTAGGATAAAGTCAACATGTTTTGCAAACGATCTAACACAATCTTGATCATAAAAATGTGTGTGCTTTGTCATAAGTACTTCATATCAAATATCCAGAAAACCACACTCATGTATTAAACAATACTCTCACTTCTTTTCGATTAGGTAAGTATTATCCACGAATTGTACTAGGAAATACCATCATGTTTTCGCCATGCTTATTATACAAACAAGTATTTTTTGAAGTTTGATCAAAATTAAAACTTGATTACATGATCCAATCTAATGACCCAAGACCTTGATGTTAGCTTAAATCCATAAATGGATGTCACAAGCTTACATAACTTTTCTTTTCCCGACTAATAACCATGTGCTTATCAAGACCATCATTCAAGAATACACTCTTAACATTAAAAGAATTATGACAGATCTTAGCATGGCTATGGCGAGAAGGTTTGCTCATATTAAATACATTTCTTTGTGAGTAAACCCTTTCGTAAGCATTTCCTTGAAGGTTTTCACCTTCCCATTAATCTTTCTTTTAACTTCTTTCGGGTCCACTTGTGCCTAATGGATTTTACTCCATCAATAAGCCTACGATCCCTAAAACTAGTTTCAAATATATCTAATCCCTTTTGGTACCCATAGTCATAAGTCAAAGCAAAATTCTGTGTCTTAGAATGCCTTATTGTCCTGGGAGTCGTTTCATGCTTGCCTGGAATCATATCGAATGGATTACCCAAAATATTAACCATTCAAGTGACTTATGATGCTCCCACTACGATGTGACACCACTAGCAATCTAGTATAAGTGTCACGTGTATCTTAATCATTGATAATTCTCCCACTATGATAAGGTAATATATTATCAATATTAGGTCGTATTTCATCATGTACCAGTGGTCTAACAGTAGTGGTAATATGATGTTTCATTATACCTTGTAAGTCGAACTAACACTAGGGCGCTTATTACCCTTTATTCTTACAAGAACCTAGCATTGATTCAATCAATGACCTTCTTATACTTAGGATTATGATATAAACTACCTTTATAACCTTTTGGATAATTAATGAAGAGACATACCTCTTTAATTAATTTCAACTTCCTTGGATCTTTCCACAACACCAGTGTCGGACACCCCAAATTTGAACATACCTTATAATGAGCTTGGGACCACTCCTATGTTCAATAGGAGTTGAAGAGAGCGATAAAGAAGAAACTAAACTATAGTGTATAATCATGTATCTTGTTTTAAAGTCCAGAATAACATATCATAGATCAAATCATGTATTAAAGAGTCTAAAGACTACTTTCTTTCTCTTTAATGATCTTGTCCATTAAATTATATAATTTAGTATTTAGGAATACCGGTGAGACAAACCTTATAATATATGAATTATTTTCCAATGTATAGAACATATAAAGATGTACAATTTAAATTTTTTATAAAATTAATCGAATATCTATTCAAAATCAACTTATAAAACCGAACTCAATTTGTAAAACAAGGTACACTAAATAATTTTTCTATATTAATTTTATGTCCTCACCATTATCTAAAAGATATCTTTACTTCTTATATTTTTTTCTTATTCTTAATGCCCATAACTAGGAACATCTTTCTTTAAAGTAATTGTCCGATTACTTACAATCTTTGAAACGAGTTGTAATTCTAATTTGTGATCCTCGAATTTACAACCAAGTTACCATAGAATAGACTTGAAATCATACATTCACTTTTAAGTGGAAAACTATTATCGTTTCCAATTATATTAACAGTCCTTGAAACTTATTCCAATTAAATATTTAAGACTTAATAGGTGCAAAAAAATGGAATTCGCATTTGATATCTTAGAAAAGTGAAATTGAAAATATTAATTTTTAATTAAATATGAGAAATAACTCGATTATATTTTAAGTGGCATCTCTCAACCACCAATTTAAAATTAATGCGTCGGATATATTAGTTCCCTTATGAGGTGAGATTTCTCATTGGGAGCTTAAATGATCACATTTTGAACTAGACTGACTTTCATATTTTATTATGTTATCTGGACGATTCAGGATCCTCTGTTCAACATAGAGAATAGCCGGTGATATTTGGTACCACTCCTAATGGCGGTGACTCCTATGGGAAGATATTAAAAGTCATGTCTAAGTGTATACGACCAACTAATTTTAGATTATCCCATATCATATAGACTCCTTCTTTAGGGGGCCACCCTCGTGAATAATAAATCCAAAACTACCCGTTGGGAAGTATTCATCTTTGGAGGACCTACATAATATTAAAATCTACAAGTCATTAAAGAAGACCGTGAGGTTTATGTTGAAACTCCGTTTCCACTTAGTATCTTAAAACTTGAGGGTTATGAAAAACTAAACATTCAATTATAAAAGCCCGAATTTAATTCATAGGTAATTTCTAATTTATTGTATAAATTAAATCTCTTGATATCATTTTAATTTTCATAAAATAAAAAATACAATTTAAATATTCCAAAATAAAAATTTGGGAGATCTTAATTTGAATTCATACCTTTAAATTTAATTACCCCAATTTAAATCAATTTAAAAAAAATAAAACACAACATAAATTTTCAAAAAAATTGGTCATCTAAGTCAGTCTCAAAATAAATAATCCATGTTGTCCATAAAACGGGTGTGATTCGTCCCGGATCATAACACTTATTACCCTCGAAACTTATGCATTTTAGGCACCTCGGGTACTTTAATTCCTATTATTATGCTCATTAACCAAAAAACCTCCGTTTTATATGCTAATATGTTATTTGAGGTATTATTGAGCTTTTGTAGGAGTTATGGTGCTTAGTGTGAAGTTTGGTTCAATTCTGGTTAAGTTCTGTGGCAAATTGCACGTTCAGTGGCAGTTGAGTCATTTCACACTTTGGGATTTTTACCCAAAGTCTTCACGAAAGATGAAGCTCTCGGGTCAAGCTTCGTGTGGTCATGAATGATACTCAAATTGGGCTTCAAAATAATATGTTATGGGCCTTTGATCGGGGAAGAAATATTAGAAAACTCACAAGCTAACAATTAAATAAATGACACTTATGTCCTGAACCAAAATTGTAGCAAACAAAAAAGGCAATTTTCACAGTGCTCGGGTATTGGGTTATACAATCGGATGCAAGGTTTTTGGCCAAATCAAACATAATTGCAGGTCACCGCATTATAGCAGCAGGTCATGGTTTTGTCTTGGTTACGCCCCATTTGTGTGGGTCTTGGTTATAGCCATGTGAGGCCTTGGTTTACTGTTATGGCAAAGAGAAATTGCAGGTCTAAACATAGATTGTGGCTTGGTCTTGGTGTTTGTTGGAAATAAAGGGAAGTAGGTATTGGCTTGGGCATGTAGCAGTGTGGGCATGAAACAGAGGACCGGTCGATCGGCTCCTGTCCACCTGTCGACCGGTGATTGGGAATTCGGCTTGGACACTTGGCAGTGTGATCTTTCTTCTCCGACAATCAACCAGCCATTACCCGCAGTCGATTGGCTTTGTCTTTTGTTGTGCGCGTTTGATGCAACTTTCCCTTTTCTCTTTCTTTTTCCTTTTTGCTTTTTTCCTTTTCTTTTCTTATATCTTTTTCATTTTTCTTTTCTTTTCTTATTTCCATCTTACTATAAAGAGAACCCTTAGTTTATTTTTGTAAAGAGAATTCATTTTACTTAGTTTTAGGGTTTGGTTCTCTTAGTTTAGGGTTTGGGGAAGGATGGTGATTGTGCCATTTTCTCCCTCCTAGGGTTTGCTCATATAGCGGGTTTATCCATTTATCGTTGTGTAAGAACACTATTCCTCTTTCTTCTCCATTTATTTAAGTTGTATTTCTTTAATTACTTGCTTTGTAGTGTAGATTTATATGCTTTCTTTTCTTATTTTATTTACTTTCTTTCTAATCAGTTTACTTGCTTTATTAATTAGGTTTAATTAGTTGTTTTAATTTATGTAGTTCATTATGTGTAGTGACTAATTTAAATTAGGTTGTGTTGGATTGAACTTACCTAGGGTTGATTGGTTGCTTTGCTTTGGTGATGGATTTTCACTTGTTTATTTCGATTGGGTTGTCCTAGTTATTACGCCTAGGATATTTAATGAGGTATATCATGTATGCTCCATATTTACGACCTTGTGTGTGTAATTTTCGTGGTATTCATTGACGCCAAAATCTTAGAAGGATTTTATGCGAATTTAGGGGTGTGACAACTCTTGGTTTAATTAATTGACGAAACGAGATTCAATCTTAATAACTCGTGAACCCATGTAGCCATTTATACCAATTAACTCGGGGTGAGGGATATCTAGTGCAACCTATAGTTTTTATTCGCTTTGCTAATCTTAGTTTAATTTACCCTCACCTAGAGTAATCTTTTCTCTTTATTATCTTTTATTTTTGTTAACATTACCTTTTACACTTTAATTCGAGAAGTAATAAACCAATTAAATTATTATAACTTGTCTTTGTGGATTCGATACCCGGACTGGACGCTATACTCCCTTAAAAGAGTGTAGTCATAGTTTAGGTTTTTACATAGCGGTGAGAACCGAGAATAAGGACCGACGTATATCTTCATAATCTTGCGCCGTAGTTTCCCCCAGTTATTGTTCCTAATTAGTCTTATTAATTAGCACATGAATTATACAATATAATAAAATAATGAGACATCAAAGAAAATAAATAAATAAATGCAGGATAAATTAAAAGACATAAAATCCGTTTCCACTATGGTCTAAACTTCTACATGAAGTAAAAATCTTCATGCAAAGGAATCCTTACTGAAGTACACTTCCTTTTGGGCAAAGGTCCAAGTTGAAGTGAAACTCTACGTGTAAAAGAATCCTTATTGAAGAAGAACTCCGTTTGGGTAAGAGTCCAACTTGAATTAGACTTCATCAAAAGTATATGTAGGCGATTTTAATGATGCCTGACCGAGATGATTTTCAATTCACTCCTTCGTATCGACTCGAGAAAGAACATATTCGAGAATCAATGAATTCTAACGGTCTGATCATCATCTATTGACGTAATAGCACAGAACTTCATCATCAAAGAAGACGACGTTCAAAATTTCCAATTGAGGTTATTTTTAGTGGACACCTTTGTTTTACCTTCAAAATTAACATATCTGAAAAATCAATGAATTCCAATAGTTTGATCATCCCATATGGACGTCAGGGCCATAACTTCACCATAAAATAACACAAACTTAATAATATCCGATCGACTTGCTTTTTAATAAACACATTCAGTTTGCCTTCGGCAAGAACATATCTGAAAATCAACAACTTTCAACAGCCCGATCATCACCAATGGAGGAAACATGATTTCAAATTTTTGGGACATGAACTTCTTCTTCCTAGAATTTTTATGGAAACAACCTCTATAAATACTTCAATTCTTCATGAAAGGTATATGTAAATACATGATTCAAAACATAAATAAACATTACAACCTTCTTCTAATACCTCCAAATACATTGAAAACCTAATTATTACAACCATATCGAATCTAGGAGCAAAATTAACTACATGTTAACCACCGCAGGTCCAATCACACAAAATAAATATGCGTGACCATGATGAAAGGGTTATAAACTTACAATCTCAGCAAAACTATATTAGCACGACACCATACACAAACATGTACAATCATACAACATGCCAAAATTAAGGTTTTTTATTGGACAACGTAGATCTTTTCAGTAAAAAAGTAATCTCAATCGGGGATTTGATACTAGTTGTTGGGGAAAAATAACTTGGGATTGATATTTAAATGCGAACAAAATTCAACCCTAAATATCTTTGATTCATCGTGCATTGAAAAGAAAATAAGAACTAGGTATAAAGATTAAACCCGGGGTTTCAAGAATTCATACCATAGTAAATCTTGTTGTGATTCGTATGAGAAAAATATTTGATGAATAACATGATGTTTCTTCCCATCTAAGGATTCCAAAAACCTTTCTTAACCAGTTGTAAAGCTTGGATCTTCCAATTTATGATTCTCCTCAAAACTAGATAAATGTGTGGCCACATTTTGAGATGAAAACCCTTCCTTATGAGTGAGATACGATCCTCTCCATCTATCTTCTCCACAAAAATATGAATAGTATTTTCTCTCACCCCTCTCAAACCCTAATGAACCATAATAAAAATAAAAACCCTTTCACACACCTTTGTATATAAGTACAAAATGTGAACTTGGGCCAAACTGAGTTTCTTCAAATTCTGAGCCTAACTACTTGGTTATATAAACTACACTAGGGACCTAAGATAAATAATTAAATTAGCTACAAATAAATATTTGGAAATCCCAATTACAATATCACAATTATTACTTTTCTTTATTTAATCATGAATTAACTCCACTAAATAATCACGACTACACTTCAATTTAATTATCTCTTAAATCACTCAGATATGATGAGGTCATATTTGAAAAGTTGATCATTGTACACAATATGATTTTTCGCGTTAAGAGTCTGATACCCGCTTAGTCAAAATAATTTACTATTAATTGATTTTAACCAATATCAAATCAATTCCTTGCTTCTCATACTTAACTTATTTGTTGCTACACTGGGATTATAAAATAATCCACCGACCGGATTTCACTTTGTGTAAAAAAATATATAAGTTTATTAAGTGGGTATCACAATCAAGGGTATCCCTTGAATGTGGATTCCTTCGAATTATGATCTTAGACCAACTTACACAACTATCACCCAATATGCAGAGAGCATTTGACCTGATATAAATCAGATCACACTCATTGCAATTAAAGTGACATGTGTTCAAGCATTTCAATCCTTATAATTATCGGGATTAAGAATCTATGCACCCTTTATAAATGGTGTGAGATTACTCAGGTCTAATTAAGACAACTTTTAGACTCAAATCTTGTGGGTGGCCTTGTTCAATACATTTTTGGAATGTACCGATCACAATCCTCTGTCGAACTATAAATCAAGTTCTAAAGCCATCGAACAAGTTCTTATAGTTTGAGATGAACTATTAGGATTGCATCTCAACAATTTCAATAGGATGTCAACTCTCTATCTAGGTTGTGAAAATTTCAATAGTGCTAGAACCGAAATTCTAATCTCCTTGCGATCAACTAAAATTTCATCACTAAAATTTCTACTACGCTCTATTGACTTATATGTCTATAGTATATTTAAACCACATATAAGTTATTCTCTTAACAATGATTTTTATTTCAAAATGAATTGACACACCTTTACATAAAAGTAGTCATCATACATGGTTTTAAGAAGAAAATCCCCCCCCCCCCCCCCCCCCGAGATCTTGGTGCATTTTTGTATAAGATTGATAACTTCTGTTTGATTTATTGACATCGTTTTATCTTCTTGACTTAGGACAAATAATTTGTGTTATTTGCTAAAAACACAAATTAACCAAAGCATTTTTTGTACCATTGTAAAGCCAAGGACTTTGTTTTAAAGTTATGCCGCGTTGTTATTGATTTTTGTTTTCAATGAATGTGAAGTTCGTTTTTGTTATTCTGATTTCAATCATTTCAACAAATATTAAGAAAATATTTTAAGTCACTTTAGTTGAAGCTTGGATTTGAGATGGTGATTTGTGGTTTGAATCAATATATTTGGGGGTTAAATCTACGATGATTTGTAAAAGAAAATCATTAATCGAGATGCACCAATGGTGTGCGACGATAGGTGGGGGTGGAGGGTGCCAACGATTTGTTATTTTTTTCATTGATTGGGATGCAGAGGTAGTGTTGGGAGTGGGACGTGGCAATGTGAGGAGGTGGTTTTTGAGTTAGGATGTGGCAGTGATAAAGGTGGGATGCGGTGCTGTGTGAAGGTGGTGTTAGAGGTGGGATGTGGTGGTGTGTGGTGTGTGGTGTGTGGTGTGTTAGTGGTGGGAAGCAACTTAGGTTGTTATCATGTACAAAACCTTAGGGTGAGTTTGGTTGCAAAGTGGGAAAATGACTTAGATTGTAAATTTTTTCATGGCATGAAATTTTTTTATGGCAAAAAGGTTTAGGATTGTTTGATAACATCATTTTTAGATGGTAAAAGGGAGGTGTTTGATAGAATTAATGGTAAAAATGACAAATGTAAACAAATCGCCATAAAATAAATGGATTCTAACAAAAAAAAACTTAACAAAAAAATAGTTTCTATAAAAAATAATTTTAACAAAAAACACAACTTACGACGAAAAAATATTTTTAAACAATAAAAATAATTTATAACAAGGGAAATTTTTTTTTTTTCAAGAAAAATAGTTCGTATAAAAAACATTTTTAAAAATAGCTTTTACCCAAAAACTAAAACAATTATAACAAAAAAATAGTTTTTGTTTAAAAAAAAAATACAGTTTTAACACAAAAATAATTTTCAGGCCACAACAGAAACAATTTTAACGAAAAAATAATTTAACAAAAAATAGTTTCTGATGAAAAAATAAATTTTAACAATAAAAAATAGTTTTGACAAAAATAAATTTGTTTTTTTATGAAAAACAGTTTTTATTGAAAAACTATTTGTTCAGCAAAATAATTGTAACACAAAAACAGCTTTTAGGGAAAACAATTTTTTTTGTAAATGTTTAAGCCCAAAAAAAAAGCCATAACGAAAAATAAAAAATATTTAATGAAAAAAATTTAATAATAATAAAATAGTTTTGACAAAAATAAAATAATTATTTTTAACGAAAAAGAGTTTTAAGTGAAAAACTCTTTTTTTTAGAAAATAATTTTAAAAAAAATAGTTTTTAGTGAAAAACCTCTGTAAAAAATAGTTTTTAGCTAAAAAAATAGCTATAATGAAAAGTAAAAAAAATAAAAAAAACTATTTTTAACAAAACAAAAAAGAAATAAGCAAGAAAAACAAGTTAAAAAAAAATTACTTTTCTTCAGGATGAAAAATCTGTGGAAAAACTTTGTTATTCTATAGTGATTAGTAAAATTTGTTCACAAATTTATCAAAAGGATAACAAAACATTTATAAGGATATGATATTTGTACAAAATTTGTAGTAAAAAATTAGGGCTATCAAATACATAAAATTATAGACAAAATTTTTATTTACCACTATTTACTAAGGTCGGGTCGGGTCGATTTAAGCAGGATAAAAACTAATAATTTCGGTTCGATTTTTTATTTTGACCACTTAGGGCCCTGATAGAATCAAACCGAATCTCCCTACTTAATATATGATATAATATATATTTTATATTATATTATATTATAATATACTAAAATAACAGAAATATTTAAAATGGTATTTTATAATAGAGGCATATACCAAATAGTCCCTCGAATTTTTTTTAATACACGTTTAGTTCAAGCCTTTTTATTTTACACCAAAAAGTCCTTCACCATGCCAAAAAGGCTTTACCATGCCGTTGACGCGGACCTTTAAAGATAAGAGAATAAGGGACTTTTTGGTACCAAATAAAACGCTTGAACTAAATGTGTATTAAAAAATGTTTGAGGAATTTTTTGGTATTTGATCCTTCATAATATAATATAAAATCAAGGTTCTAAAAAACGCGGGGTGTGATCGAGTCGTCGATGTCATGCCTTAAGCCTTAGAACCCAAAGCGGGCGTTAGGCGTAAAAAGGCGTGAAAAAGTGTTTAGGGCTTTTTTTTAAAAATATTTTAATATTTTTAATTGTAACAAGTCTGTTAAAAATACTAAAATGGTATATACTTTAAAACATGTCTGAATATATGCAAACTAAAATACTATTTTTAAATACTAAGAAAAAACAAAAAGAAAAAGACAAAAATACGCGTTTTTTTTACGAGAGGCAGAGAGGTTTGGAAGGCCGTTTGTCGTTTGATTGTTTTGAATGAGATATCGGTCCCTTTTTAAAAAAAAGTCTCTAAAAAGCGATATCGTTTCACTAAAGCTTTTTCGTTTTAAAAAAAAAGTGCACCTTAAGCCTTTTACCAAGAATAAGGCGTAAAAGGTTTAAGGGGAAGCGTTTCTCCCAAGCTTCAACCCTACGCGAACTTTTTAGAACACTGTATAAAATATATATATATATATATATTATGATTAGTTAGTTATATAATATAATATAATATACCAAAATAATAGAAATGTTTAACATGGTATTATTTACTGAAATCAAGCTGAAATATTAATGGACTTAGGACACTTTTGAACAATTTTTTAAATTTGTTGCATATAAATAAAATAGTGTTAGTTAAATTTAAATGGAAAATGATTAAAACAAAATGCAAAAAATATTAAAAAATATTATCCCAATCAAAATCGGTTAAATCGAACTAGTCTTATTAATAATAGCCCTATCAAAAATTAACGATCAAATCGAACCGACCCTGTTCTGTTTGGTTAACAAATGTAACCGGTTCGATTTTAATTTAAAATATTCAAAAATCGATAATGTCAAATCAACTTTAAAAAAAAATAAAAAATCAAACGGATCGATATATACACTCTTACTATTTATCAGTGTCACGATAAATCTAACTTATTGAATGAATTCCACGTATTACGGATATTTTAACGTATTTACTCTTCAAATATTTATAGATTTGACTTGGAGCAACTTTCATAGGCATTACAAAAATACACATTATTATTTCAAATATATTCAATAATAAATAAATAAAATATTATGAATAATATAAATATACACTACATCTAATCCGAAATGACGTGATTTAAAAACCAAAAAACTTCTGAAAATTTGTGCACTATTCCTAGATTCTAGAGATCTAAATTGTTTACTAATTTAATTGGCTTTACACTATCCTGCTGACGTGGAACCGCCGACTCTCTCCATACGGTGGGCCGTCGTTTTTTCTTTTTACCAAGTCTCCGCGTCCCATGCCGACTTTCTAAGATTCCACGACCAACAATTTAGGTGGGATCCACACATGACCTAATATCTTACGTGTACTGCTACTTGCTTACGTGGTATCCGACGTCGTATGTTTGTAAAATAGGACACACTTGACAAATTCAATTGGCGGCTACAGCTAACTGCGGCGCCTTGTGGGACCCAGGTCAAACCTATTTCTGTTTCTTTTTATTTGTTATGGTGGACAGTGGGTCCCTCACTCAACTCACTAAACCGACCTCTACTCTACATGTAACATGCCTATGTGTTATGGGATCACCTTCAAGTTAGGTGCTGTGTATATTATATTATAATTAAAGTTCTACTTTTTCAATAATTTCGATTTTGAAGGAATTTTTGAAATTGAGTTGTTCATTGTACTCATTAATATTTATCTCATGCACAAATTATAATTCTTTTTTCAATTTTATACATTGGCGAAAATCAAGTATATTATTCAATTTTATACATTAGTAAAATCGGTTATACATTAAGGGAGAGGGAATCTTAATAGTAAAAAAACATGTCAGCGCACTAGAGTTCAGCATAAAAAATAATTTAAGAAAATAACACTTTTTTAATTATTTCTTTTTATCTTTTTACATTGACATTGTCAAGTATAGTGAAATTAATGTACACGAGAAAGTTGACGTAACAATGTTATGGCAATACCGTTACCATGTTAGCCACGACCACAGTGTGACAGTCTCGCGTTAATATTTTTCGTCAATTTCGTCAAAAAAGTTTGAAATATGTTGTGACGTCACGTTGTCACCGACTCTCTAAGATGGAAGTGACATATATGTTGTCCTAATTGGCACAATTAATGCCATTATTACTGAGTTAATGTCTTTATATAACTTTGTGTTAAATTTGAAATAACTGAGATTACAGATTAAATGCACTAATTTTTAAAAGAATAAAAATTAATTAACCTTTATTTATAATTTAGTATCATATTTAGAATTATTGATTTTATTTTTTTTATAGAAAAAGGAGGAATAAAAAAATAATTTAAGTTTTTGATATGATCTTAATGAAATCGTGTTAAGTAAAATAAAAAAAAATTATCCTAGAGGTAGACCCCTCCTTCTTTCCCCCTTCTCCTTTTTCGTTGTGCGGGCGAGATTGCTTCCTTTATCGGGGCACTCAGCTATCGTCGATGTGAGGTGATATGTAGAGATAAAATCCTCAGCCTATTTTACACAAAACAGGTAACATTTACCGCCTCAAGAGAACGACATCCAGGATAATATTGATGCTTGCGAAACAAAGTAGTTCAAAGGTTTAGAGACTAAGTTACGGAATGAAAATGTGTTAGGCACCCATCCCGACATTTCGGTCTCTCGTGGGCATATGTTAATCTTTTCCTATAAATGGAGGATGAAATCACTCGATTTTTGTCGTGGCTAAAGCATGAACAAGTCATCCTTGGGAGTATTCCCAAAATAATACTAATAAAAAGTATGATGTGAGTGTTTGTAGATTCACAAATCGTTATGGAAGAGCAATTGTATATATCGAACAAGACACAAGCAAACAAGCATTAAAATGTATATATTATGAATATATAATAACAAATGTAGATGGGAGGACTCGAGTCGAGGGATTCACCCAAGACACCTACGTAGCCCGGGGGCATCAAAGTCCACGTAGTTCAAAAATAATTTAAGGTTGGGTTTAACCCATAAATTCAACAAAAGACTTAATTATATGTATGTGTGTAGAAAACATATGTTTTAATGTGAGAAAGTGTGATGAGAAAATCCCCTTTTAGAGTTTACGAGTGAACCCTTTTTTTCTTGTTTTTGAGTTTTCTTATGAAAATAAAGTATGTGCGAATAATAATAATAATAATTTAAAATTAAGATGTGTGATGTAATGAAATAAGATACTAAAAAAAAAATAAAGTAACTAATACAAAATTAAGAGAAATTAAAGACAAAGAGGAAAAGATAGACCTCATTATAAGGTGAAGTAATGGTGGTTTGAGTAAGTGGTTGGAAATTTACCCAAAAGAGTATGAAAATGATGGAAGAAATGTGGGATATAATCTTTTTAGGAAAGAAACAACTCTGAATTCGAGGGAATTCTCTCTGAATTGTTGAGAGGGATGTTCAGATGTCCTAAGATGTCTTTCAAAGTGAGATCGTGGCCTCTATTTATAGGTCCAATGATGTGCCTATCTATTTATGAAAGCCTCTCTAGGAGATAGAAAAAGTTCTTTTAAAAATTCTGGTCCCGAAGTCATTAAATTCTATGAAAGAGTAGTGGGACAAAGTAGTGGAAAAGTGGGACAAAACTTCCAAAAACAAATCCCGCCAGAAATCTCATTTGAACGAGATTTTCGTTCGAATGAAGTCTCGTTCGAACGACCCTTCTAACGAAGTTCCAGTGACCAAGTGAGAAAAGTCGTTGGCAAACTCGTTCGAACGACAATATCGAACGAACTGTCAGAATGTCATTTTTTAATTTTAAGCCCAAAAACTTTTTATTCAAAGTTCTAAAATGACCTTCTGAAAATAAATTTCATTTTAAAATAAAATTACACCCTTTATAAAATTATTCCAAGTCTCTCTCTCTCTCTATATAAATGCATTCATACCTTTTGGAGATTATGGAATATGATGTTGATGACGTAGAAACATGGCACTTGAAACTCGGCAATGATGAATCTTTATAAGTCTTGGCCACTACGTCTTCAACTCTTGCATGTCATAGGCTTGGAGGATACTCGTTCAATACTATCCTATGACATAAATGTTTTTGTCCGGAATTGATCCAACACTACATTAAGACTCAATTGGAAATTTGTGTCCTTACAAATCTCCCCCTTTGGCTATTTCGGAACAAAAATCAAAACAAAATCCTAAATGGCCGTCAAGCTCTACTAGACATAAAAATATCCCACCTAAAATAAAAATATCTTTGCCAGTGAAAGTTGCCATTTAGAAGAAGTCCTGCACACTTAAGCAAACAATCAAACGCATAGGGAATATCAAGAATATTAAATGCATATTAAATAAATAAATAAATACTCCCCCTAAATTAATTCTCCCCTTTATCAACTATGATCAACCTAAGAAGGTCGCAACTCCCCCTAAGTTAAATCTCCTAAACTAAGATACGATTATAATAGGAATAGATACCATTTCTCCCCTATCATTCTTCCCCTTTTTGTTCAAGAATAGACAAAGGATAAAAACTAATTTAAACACTATGAAGCTTATAATGATAAGATCATGAAAGAATAAGGGCAACAAAATCAAAACTAATCCACACAAATAATAACGGATACCAACGAATATGTAAAAAAAAAAGATGTCAATGTGATACATTGCACCAAGATAGATACCAATTATGAATTAGAAGCATGGATGGACTAGAAAGCAAGTCAAAGAAAAATAAAATACCATATATATGTAGACATAATGAATATCACTAACGCGCGCACACACACACACACACACACACACACACACACACACACACACACACATATATATATATATATATATATATATATATATATCGACACCACACGTGACACAAGATATAATAAGCTTTTCACACTAATATGGCAAAACGTGTCATATGAAAACGAAAGTGTAGGGATGTGAACTAACAACAATTAAATTTAGACCGAAACACTTAAAACATGTTCACGGAGTTCTCAATTGATTGAAAACTTCATCACATTTGAATATAACCTCATGTGACAATATAAATTGAACTCAATGAACAAATATACACAACGCATATAAGCCTAAAATTTTTATGATTCTACAAACCAATAGAGTCATGACATTGAAAGCATAACTAGGATAAACGGACATTATGCAAATCGTTGATATACCATCCAAACTCCCTCAATTGAAGCATATTATTTTAATCTTTTGAATGAATAAATCAAATAAACAAATTAGGCCTTGTCAAATATTTTCTTTTAATGCCATTATTCTTTTAGGCCTTTGGACCACGTATTTCTTTTAGGTCCAAGCAAGCGGTGGCTTACTCGCAAAGGATGATATTTCCTTTCGGAGCCCTTCCTCGTGCACATTTATATACATCATTTTAATATCTCACATGCAACGAATTTTAACATGCACTAGTCCTCCTAGGTCACATAACATGTCGATGACAAGATTGGTAGGAGAACCCTCACAAAGCTCAAATATAACATGTGAAGTTATAATATCAAGTAAGCTCGTGCATGTGTGAATTGGGGCATATAAAAATAGAATCCATTATATCAACACAAAATCTAACTACTCCATGTAAGCATGGTAAAGAACATTTCAAGGATTGATAATCTAAACCAAAAGTTCTAGCCACATGGGAGCAAAAAAGAAGGGATTCAAACACAAGTATATGCCACATAGAGTGTGTCAAACTAAAATACACACAAACCAAAGATCTTTTTGTATTTTTAATTTAATGCAAACTAAAATGAGAGAACTATAATACAAAAGATAAACAACAATCATAATTCTAGCATGTGATAAAGCATGAAGTTTAGACTAGACAAATGATTAAACATGCATACACCTAGCAATGATATATAATATGAAGCACAATAATCTAGAGTATGCAAACAAAGCTAACACATTCAACCTTTAAATTTAGCAAGGGAGGTTTCATGTGACAGCAAATGAGAATCAACAAATCTAATATCTAGTGCGTCTAAAAATAATTTCCTAACCCATATAGAAGTATATTTAAAATGATGGGGTTTGGGAACTAATGAAATGATAGACATAGACTTCCTAGGACTCCTTTTAAGATCAAAACAAAATGACCTAAGGTGACCTTTACTACCACAATGAAAGCATGTGAAAACACGAGGAATGATACCTAAGGTGTGACCTTTTCTAAAGTCCTTGAATAAAGTTGACCCTCTAAAACAAACAATGGTCTTCGCTCTAGCAACAAAAATATTTGAACAAGATGAGCTAGAACCATTACAACTACTACTCAAGTCTTGTAAATCATTTTTTATTTTTAAAATTTTGGAGTCAAGTAATAAATTAGACTCCTCAATTTTACGGGACCACTTCTTAAAATTTTCTATAACTCCTAGAAGGTCATCACGCTCCCCCTCAATGTGAGCAAACTTGTCCCTAAGAGTCTTTTCTCGACTATCACTCTCTTTCTTGGACATATTTAAAATATTAAAATTATAATTTTTATCCATGAGTTTTTCACGAAAAATATTTTTTTGAGATAGTGAGGTTTGCAAAAGTTCAATTCTAGATTTAAAACATAAATTTTCATTTTTAAGAAACTTAATTCTTTTTGCAAATCTCACATTTAATTCTCTTAAATTTTCATTACACTTATTTAGCCCATTAAATTCCTCTCGAATATCAAAAACTTCATTATCATTAGAAATTGACAAATTATCATTAAGACGTCCCATCGAGAGATACAAAACAAAAATGAGAGTGAGTAAAAAATGAACCACCTAAACATACAAGGAGCACAAAAATTATAAATGCCGAAAAAGTGATATTTGACGTGATAAATTAGCGCTCCGGCTCTGATACCACTTGTTGGAAATGATGACCCCCAAATTTTTGATTTTACAAAAATTAATTTCCATTTTAAATGCAGAATACAGATGGTTCAAATAAAGGGACTAAAAAAATGCAAGATTCACAATTAAAATATTATAATTTTAATTCTTCCAAAATTAAAATTAAACTAAACATTTTAGACCAAACCAAATTTTATCCAATAAAATTAATGACTTGAATTAACTTAACATTCACCCAAATTGAATTTGCACCAAATTAAACATACTAATTTTATCTTTTTACCTAAACATGCATCTAATTTGCAAAAGATAAAATAAGTAAACAACCACTACGCCGCGATGTACGAGGAAAACCCATAATGGGAAAAAACCTCGGATGGCCCTCGCCTCAAATCCACTAAGTACGGTATTACAAGTACAAGGCAAAAAGACTTACAACACTCGACTTGACTCCGTACAAGACCCAACGCTCCTTCTTATACACACCTCTGCCTAGCAAATAACTACGGAGGTCCACCGCGCTCTCGGAATCCACCAATCGGACTTTTTTTGGTCACCGTCACCCGAACAAGGAGCCTTTCTCCAAGTGGATATGTCACAGCAAACAAGCTTCTTCTTTTATGGGATGTAGAAGAAACCCAAACTCTATTTTACGATAGAGATGAATTCGGTGCCAAACAAACTGTCCAAGCAAGATGTATATATATATATATATATATATATATATATATATATATATATATATATATATATATATATATATAGAGAGAGAGAGAGAGAGAGAGAGAGAAACTTGGATTAAAACAAACAATTGGGTGTAAACTTAGTTTTGTTCTTTGAGTAAATCAATTTGAATAACAAACACCAAGGGAACTTTTTATGAAAGAATTAAGCTCTCAAACACTCTCTAGGAGATAGACAAAGTTCTTTTAAAAATTTTGGTCCCGAAGTCATTAAATTATGTGAAAGAGTAGTGGGACAAAGTAGTGGAAAAGTGGGACAAAATTGCCAAAAAATTTCCCGTCAGAAATCTCCTTCGAACGAGATTTTTGTTCGAACGAAGTCTCGTTCGAACGACCCTTCTAATGAAGTTCCAGTGGCCAAGTGAGAAAAGTCGTTGGCAAACTCGTTCAAATAACATTCTCGTTCGAACAACAATATCGAACGAACTTCCAGAATGTCATTTTTCAATTTTAAGCCCCAAAACTTTTTATTCAAAGTTCTAAAATGACCTTTTGAAAATAAATTTCATTTTAAAATAAAATTACACCCTTTATAAAATTATTCCAAGTCTCCCTATATATATATATATAGAAATGCATTCATACCTTTTGGAGACTATGGAATATGATGTTGATGACGTATAAATATGGCACTTGAAACTTGGTAATGATGAAGCTTTATAAGTCTTGGTCGCTATGTCTTCAACTCTTGCATGTCATAGGCTTGGAGGATACTCACTCAATACTATCCTATGACACAAATGTTTTTGTCCGAAATTGAGCCAACACTACATTAAGACTCAATTGGAAATTTGTGTCCTTACACCGTTGGAAAGGGTATTTAGTGGCCTTAGAAGATTAATTCATCCCCGTTCAATCTGAAGAGTTGAAAGGAGTTAAACGGAGCTCGAGAGCGCTTGGTGGTCTTCGGATTAGTTTTTATAGTAAAATTAATCATTTGTTCGAACCATAAGTTCGATTTGTGCACGAGATGAACTGTTGGAAATGGGATTCGGAGTTTTTAAATATTCATTAAGCTTTCTCTCAGACGAGGAAGTTGAGTGGGGTTAAAATGGGGCTCGAGGGCGCCCGATGGCCTCCATATCAGTTTTTGATAGTAAAATGGACCATTCGTCAAAGATGTAAGGACGATTCGCTCACAAGGTGGATTATTGGAAAGGGATTTCAGATCCGTTTGAAGTTTCATTGAGATTACGCCCAGGCGAGGAAGTTAATTGGAGTCCAATAGGGTCAAGAAGCGCCTAGTGGACTCTAGATTGGTACTCGGAGTACCACCTAGGGTTTATGGTGAAGGGGTGAGTTCTAGGGACCTAAGGAGATGCTTAGGAAGGTCATATGATGGGGTGTATACAGATATCCCCTCGATGGATGAGCTTAGAACAAGTGTAAGCCATCAAATGATAGACACCACATCGACATTGGGAAAAAGGTTTGGTAGGCCGATTATGAGGACTTAAAGGATGATGTTGACCGATTTAACGGGTCGAGGTCAATTCCGAGGACCTAAAGAGATGAGGATGACTGATTCAGAGGGTCAAAATTAATTTTTGATTTGTAATGGGATAACCGATTTTGAGGGTCGAGGTCATTTCCGAGGACCTAAAATTTGTAGTGATCAATTCTGCTAGCCGAGGTCAATTCTGAGGACCTAAAGTTATAACGACCAATTCTGCGGTCCGAGACCAATTTTAAGAACTTAAGTTGTAGCTACCAATTCTGAGGGGTCGAGGTCAATCCTGATGACCTTAAGTTGTAGCGACCAATTCTTAGGGTCGAGATCAATTATGAGCACATTAAGTTGTAGCGACCAATTTTGAAGGCCGAGATTAATTCTAAGGACCTTTAGTTGTAGTGACCAATTTTTTGGGCCAGGGTCAATTATGAGGATATGAGGTTGTGGCGACCGATTCTGAGGGTCGAGGTCAACTCTGAGGACCTTAAGTTGTGGCGACCAATTCTGAGGGCCAAGGTCAATTCTGAAGACCTAAAGTTGTAATGCGGGTAGTTGCTCTCTTGGGATATTTTTAAATTATATTGAGGGTGCGGGTGCACTTGTGGTTACACTAGGGATTATGTTTATTTTACACTTCACTAGGGAAGGATTTATCTACGAGATATCCGGCTGGGGATTATGGTGCCTCTAAACTCTACTGGGGGATGTCTAGGTTGGAGAACAGTAGACTTAGATGCAGACGCATCGTTGGTTTTACTTGCGAAACGTGTTAAGGATGGGTTTATAGGATAAATTTGGTTATGCTGAAGATAGGGGTGTAAGATTAATCTAGTTAGGGATTCTAAGAGTTTATAAGGGGCTTGGTGCTCCAAAAAATATTTTTATTGAGAATATTGAGGTTCTGGGATTTTTGGGGACTTTTCGAGCAACTTTTGGGAATTTTTTGGCATTTTCTGTAGGAAATTTGAAGGGGTGCCGATATGCTGTCTTGGGGGTTGTCAATCGGTAAGGGCATGGACTCTTGGGCTTCATAGGGAACGGTAAAAGACACCTGTTAATCGACATGGTCAGGGGGACTGCCGATCGACAACTCCCATAGCCTTCTATAAAAAGGAGGCAAATCCTCCCCATTTTTCACACCTTCAAGTGTTTGTATCTGTTGACTTTTCTTTTTAAAAATATTTTTGATGTCCTTCTTTCTTCAATACTTCAAATGGTGAGTTCAAGTGAGGTGTACGACAATACGTGATTGGCCGTCGATGACTGGGCTGGTCTAGAGTGGTCGTCTAGGGTGCCCCTTACCTTGGGCAATGAGAATGTCTTTGATATGTTTGAGACTATTACTGACGAGCACACTCTTCTACGAGAGCTGGCATACCAGAGTTCGTTTAGGGTGAGGAACCCTAATGGCTATATAAGTGACTTTTTGTATTCCATTTCATTTTTGTCTTTCTTCTTTTGTGTTAATGAAGGGGTTTTCTTTTTTTTTTCTTACAAACATTAATGTTTAGTTATTCGGTCTCAGGGAACGAATAGGTTGAAGAATTTTTAAGTGAATCTTATTGGTGGATGGTCTCTTATGCAGGGTTTGGTCGCTTAGTAGAGGCTTTAGATGAGATACTGCGCTCTAATACAGTTTTATGTGCTTTGGGAGAGAGGTGGTGGGACACTACCCACACCTTCTATCTTGGATTTGGAGAGATAATGGTGACTCCCATAGATGTTCAATAGTTGATGGGGCTTGAGTGTGTGGGATTTCAGATAGTGGTGGACCGTACGTTAAGGGTGACGCTGGAGGTGGTGCAAGGATCGTTGGGTGATGTAGGTAAGATTATTTTTGGGTATTCGATCTGAGTTTTACTTTAAGGGAGACTCTTTTGTAGGGGAATGTGGATGTGTCTGACGGGAGGCAAGTGTGGCAGATAACCCGTTTGTTTATTTTTCTTGTATTAGGTGGTTTTCTGGTGTCGATGAGCGACGACGTCATCCATTTTTGGTTCTTATCATTTTTGCAGATGATTTTTAAGGTTTGTATGTATGATTGGGGGAGCCTGGCCTTGGCATCCCTTTATTTTTCTTGGATGCTTTCAGCTGGTTCTTCTTGCAGACCTTTATAGGGGCCACGTATCTTTTAGAGGTAATCTTGAGTTTATTTTCCTTTTTATGCATTTTCTTGAATTCTTCTGTAGTTTCTTTATTATTGAGTCTTGTCCTTTTCAGACGTGGTTCTATAAGGTGATAGGGTACAACACAGGGTTGGTAGGCTTAAAGGATGATAGCTTAGGGGACTTCTATTGAATGTTTCGATGGTAGAAGTCCAACTGGAGTCGAATCAAGCCTTATCCATGGCGACCGTGTGGTGGGCTTTGAACTCCCTATCGAGTGATAGGGTTATCTTTATTCTCCGAGTCCTTTGGTTTCTTCATGCCTAAATAGATAATGATTCTCTGTTGGGATGGCATGTGACCTTATACCCCTGGGGCTTGACTCCGCATGTTACGGGGGTAACGGGCCTACATGTGTAGATGAGGCGGTTGATCGTGCACGAGTTCATGTACATCTGGTACCAAGGTGAGAGGGTGGTTAGGAAGATCGTGGAGGATGAGGTGGTGGTCCCACCGTCGATACCCCCTATGTACATGAGGTGGGTGAGGGAGATGTTGGATGACGCTTAGGCGACGACGATTATTGAGGAGCTTTACATGCTCTACACGGATACGATGATGAGTTATGACTACCTGGACTTCGTGACGAGCTAGTTGATGCCTCCTTATATCTATGGCATGGAGAACATACCTCCACCTGCTATATTTTTTTGTTAGGGGGACTAGTGCACCAGTGGGATTGGCCCACAGTGCAGGTGGTGGCATATAGGTGACGACAAAGGAGGCTTCGATTATTGATTTTACTCCCCCTTCCTATAATTTTCGATTGTGCAGCGGGGATCATGCCGCATCATCCTCATGCGTCAGTTTCTGGAGTGACGAGGCTTACGGACGATGTCCATCGGCTTAAGGTATATCTCTTTCTATTTCTTCTTCTCCAGTTGACTTTTCTTGTCTTCTTGACTGATTGATTTGTCTTTTGTTGTTGCTTCTTGCAGTATGTTCGGGTGTCGACTACTTGGACGGGGAATATTAAGGATTGGATGTCCTCTATGTCAAAATATATTAAGAGCTCAGCTTCTTTATGCTTCGTTCCGCCTTCCACTTCTGATGAGGACTCGGGTTCTAGGAGTGGAGGACCCACCACTCGTCGTCGGGGAAAACGGGTCCGTCGTGGGGGTTAAGGGAAGAGAGAGAGAGAGAAGGATTGTGTGTTCGGGCAGAGTCCCATTGTTTTCTACTTTTCTTATCTGCAAGATGTAAAATCAATGAAGTAATATATAAAAATATGCATTTCGTTTTGGATCTTTTCTTGATTTAGTGACTTATCCTATATGCACTTTTAATTTTCTGCTGAGATTGGTTTATTTTTATGCAAAGATAGAGATAAGTATGGTAATAGTAATGAAAGGCAAAAGGATTATTAAAAGGAGTAAAAGTGATTAACTTAGGCCAAATAATTTTTTCGAGTGAAAATGATTTTCTTGGGAGAAAGAACTGAACAAATAACCAAGGGATGATTTTCAAAATGATGATTTTTTTTAAATTGATTTTTATAAAAAAGGAAAGACGGATTTTTCAAAATAGGGGGTTGCCGATCGAAACACCCCTAGACCTGCATATTAGCATGGGGGTCAAGTAAAATCATCCCTAGGCTTTGATTTCACTTTCCTGCACTTCAGAGTACTCTGGTGGGGTTGGATTTTGCTCAAGTTTTTACGACCCTTGTTTTTAGCCAACATTTTCAAGTATAAAGGGGGGTGGGGGTGGGATGAGTTTTTCTTCACCCATACCCACATTCTTCTTTTTTGCTCAAAATTCCTCCTTTTCAAATGGCTCTTCGCATGCATGAAGGATTTTATTCGCATATCGATGGTTTGGAGAACATATGCTTATATAATGTTGGCTACGATGCTTTTAACCTACGTCTATTTTCTCTGTGGTGCAATCGCGCTATAAACTATAACCTGTTGGCTGCAGTAGTGCAATTTTGGTATCGTGAAGATCACCTTTTTTGTTTCGGCTAGGATGAAGTCTTTCCCACTTATAAGGAGTTTTCGGCCATGTTGGGTGTCAGTCTTAGTGTGGCGGAAGCCATGCCTGATTTCTCCCGTTCTCCATGGGGTTTCTTGTCGGAATTGCTTCACATATCTCCTTAGGTAACTAGACTATTGGTTATAGGAGGGGACACTTCTCTATAGGCAGTTATGTATTCCATGCGTCTGAGGGGTTTTGTGGATGCCGAATTTTCTGGGGTCGTCGCCTTAGGCCTTATTGCGAGGATACTGTTGGTGATGGGGACTTGACTGCAGATCCCCAAATTGTTGTGATAACGACCTGTATGTCTTACTGCCATAATCATGTCGGGGTGGTGCTACCTGAGACCCTGAATGTCCTAGATGCTTGGAAGAAGGGTCACTCTGACTTCCTAATGGGGATCCCCATAATACCATTCATGTGGCTTGCGGAGAGGTTTTGCCTGACGACCCTTCGGAGTATCCTTTAGCAATTGTGCATAATCGATTTATCTCGCCTTTCTTCAGCTTCAGGAAATTTATGGAGAATTAGGTAAACTGGATTGTAGAGCATGGAGCCCGGTGTAGGCTTGTCAATGGGTCGGGTCTGGACCCGGACCCGGACCCGATCTGTATAATAGGGTCTGAGCATATTTTTTTGAATCGGAGACCTGAAGACCCGTTTATTACATGGATAGGGTTTGGATCTTATAAAAAATTCGGACCCCAAGACCCGACCCGAATTGTACATTATTATTTTATGTATATATATATGCTATAGATTTATATATATTTATAAATATATCTTATCAATATAAAATGTAAGTATTATATATAAAAATATATATTTATGTATATAATAAATATAAGCAATATATGTTTTATTTATAATAATCATATACTATAATTTATTACAAAATATTTTAGTTTAAGATTAAAAAAAATAAAAAAAGGGATAAAATAAAAATAAATGTATATATCTGGCCAGACCCGGACCCGAACTCGAAGACTCATTGAATTCGGATCTGAATCCAATATTGTTGACCCGATGAAGATCCGGATCCAAACCCGATCCCGATGAAGACCCGATTAAATGAATCTGGATCTCCTATAACCCGACCCAGCTCCGACTCGTTGACAGGCCTAGCCCGGTGCCTTTGATAGTCGATGCCATGGTGGGGGGACTTGATCCCTATATTGCAACTTGGAGATTACCAGTATGTGCAGCTGGTTTCCCTTCAATAGAATTCCTTCTATTTCCCCTGGAGGCTCTTACGCCAAGTTAGGTGGGAACAAATTGTGCCCCTTCGTATAATAAATTTCTTCCCAGTGGAGGATTTGGCTGAATCCCTGAGGATGATACTGGGGTCTTTGTAGCAGTGTCTTCGGAAGTCTATCCGTCTATAACAATCTATGGGAAGGTCCTGACATGTATATGGGGATTACCAGAAATGGCTATAGAAGGGGGTAGTAGATAAAGCCCTGGAAAAAGAGACCGGTCAGAGGTGGTTCGTGGCTTTAAACACCATGGAAGATGGTGTTGTGGTCCTTTCCAGGTTTGTTAGGGAGTACCATTCCATGGAGCGCATACGGTGTACCACTAAGGAATGGTAAACTTGGGGACCTCCTGGGGTTGGTAATGATGATGAAGTAAGGCCATCCGACAGTTAAAGGCAGGGTTTTGTGAAGATTTGTTGACTTTTTTAAAACTATAGTTATTGGAATGTTTTAATATTTGTGTGTGTGTGTGTGGGGGGGGGGGTAATTATGTCTAGTTTGGTTAGGGTTAGGTTTATTTAGTAATAATTAGCGAAGAGGGGTGCTTGGTTTGACTCCTTCTGCTGATACTCACCATTATCCTTAATTAAAAATAAAAGTTGATTTTGAAAATATTTTACTGTGCCTCTTGATGAGTTTTGCATTTGAATTATCTATGCTAATCGCTAAGACATACATAATCCTTTTGTTCATGTAAATAATAAAATAAACCGCCATTCTCAAAGGTGAGAAAAGTATAACATTTTATGAAAAGAAGGGGAATGTACCCATGTATTGCGTATGGGATACCTATGAGGGTTTTAAAAAATTTCATGAGTTTCATTTTGAAAAGAAAATATTTTTGAGAGGATCAGGTCTCACGTAGATTAGGGAAAGGGGAAATGAAGATTTTTTTTATAATAAAGGGGGGGGGGGGGGGGTGAGTAGAATTGTAGTTCATCAAGATTTCGGACTAAGGGTAAAACTTCTTGAGAAGGTCCCAATTGACTGGACGCTTCGCTTCTTCTCCATCAATGTCTATGAGCGTAGTGGTGCCTCTTGAGAGAATTTTCTTAACTATGTAAGGGACTCTCAAATGTGGGTTGAATTTCCCTCTAGGGTCCCAGAAAGGATCTATGATCTCTTTGAGGGCAATGTCTCCTTCCTAGACACCACAGTCTTTGACTTTCGTGTTGAATGATCGCGTTATCCGACAATGGTATCCTTGTATATGGTATATAGACTTCAACCTACTTTCATCCAAGATATATAATTCTTCCAAGAGGATTTAGTGCCATTCTTTTTCATCCACTTTGGTATTGAGCCAATGCATAGGGAAGGTATTTCCAACTCAAAGGGTAGGACTGCTTCCATGCCGTATACTAAAGAATGAGAGGTATTCCAAATAGGTGCTCTAATTAAAGTGAGGTAGCCCCAGAGTGCGTAAGGGATCCGATCGTCCCAATATCTGTAACTCTCAGTCATTTTACTGATTATGGTCTTAAAGATTTTATTAGCGGCTTCGACATGTCCATTAGTTTAGGGTCATTGGGGTGAAGATTTATGTCTCTGAATCCCGTATTTGTTGACTAGTTATGTAACCTCATCTTCGAAGTGGAGCCATTATCTGATACTAAATCATGGGGAACTCCGTATCGGCTGTAATGTTCTTTTCTGATAAACTTAGCCACTTTCTTGGCATTCAGATCGCGTATGACTCGGATTCGACCCATTTTGTCAAGTAATCAATGGCAACCAGGATGAATTCTTGACCATTTGAAGATTTGGGAGTAAGTTTCCCTATGATGTCGATGCCCCAGGTGGAGAAGGGCTAAGGAGAGGTCATGTTGTATAGCTCACAAGGAGGCAAGCTTTGAAGATTAACAAATTGTTGTCATTTGAGGCATCTTCAGACATAGGCAATGAAGTCTTGAACCACAGTGGTTCAATAGTACCCTTGATGGATGATCTTTTAGCAAGTATATGACCGTTCATATGGGGCCCGCATTCCCCACTCTGGACATGTTGTATCATTTCTTCAACATCATCCCCTACAATGCAGTGCAAGTGGGTTATATTGAATTTTCTCTTGAATAGTGATTTGTTGTAGATAATATACTGGGCAACCAGTTTTCGAAGACTCACACGGTCTTTTTTATATTCATCTTGTGTATACCTACCATATTTGAGGAGGAACCAAATGTCATAGTATAATAAATCATCCATATCAGAATCTTCCTTGGTATTAAGTTCAATGTGGTAGCAATGTGTAGTCTTAGCTTTCTTTTAAACCAGGAAAGGGGCCATTGTTATCCCCTTTGGCATGTGGACCATAGAGGCCAAGGTGACTAGGGCATCCGCCAAGTTATTTTTTGCTCAGAAAAGTTGTGGAAGGTGACATCCTTAAATTGGGAGGCCAGTTCTTCTAGGTGGGTATGAAAGGGTAGGAGTTTTCCATCTTCGACTTTCCATTTTTTTTAGGATTTGGAAGATGATAATAGCAGAGTCTCTATAGACGTCCAAGTTTCGAATTAATTTTTGGAGGGCTATCTTAAGGCTTATAGTGCATGCCTCATACTCAGTCATATTGTTAGTGCAGATGAAGTCTAGCTTGATGGCAATAGGGGTGTGAGAGTCATCAGAGGCGATCAGAAGTGTCCTAATACTGTACCCTTTCTTGTTGGCAACTCCGTCATAGAACTTTTTCCATCTGAGGTTCTCTTAAGAGCTGCAGAGAATATCTTCCTCCGAGTATTTAGAGACCTAAACATCGACCTCTTATATGGGGTAATCAGTAAGGTAGCCGGATATGACTATCCCTTTCATGGCTATCTATGTAACATACACAATATCAAACTCGGCTAACAACATCAACCATCAGGCCATTTGGCTGGACAAAGCGGGATTCTCTTGCAAGTACTTGATCAAATTTATATAGGATACAAGTCTGGTGGGGAAGGCGAGCATGTAATGTCATAACTTTTCGATGACCCAGACCAGGGTAACATATGCTCTCTTCAAAGTAGTATAGTTGACTTCTTACCCGAATTTTTTTTGGCTAACATAGTAAATGGCTCTTTCCTTTCAGGATTCTTCAATGTATTGGGCTAGCAAAGCCCTTGCTGCAATTTCTGTTACGATCAAGTATAGGAGTAGGGAAAATTTGGATCTAGAGGCATTAGTACCGGAGGTCGTGTAAGGTACCACTTAATTCTGTCAAAGGCTTCTTGGCAGACCTCATTCAGACTTTGGTAGAATATTTTTGGAGAAGCTTAAAAATTGGTTTGCAAATAAAATTTAGCTAGCTGATGAACCAACTGATATACTATAATTTTCCCAGGAATTCTCGATCTTCCTCTTTCGTCTGGAGCGGTGGCATCTCAAGTATGGATTTCAGCTTGGCATGGTCTACTTCGATTTCCTTTTTACAGACCATGAATCAGTAGAGTTGTCCTTTTGTGATGCTAAAAAAGCATTTATGTGGGTTTAACTACATCTGGTATTATCGTAGTCGCTCAAAAAATTTTCGAGGGGCAAAAATATGACCATCACGAGTCTTAGATTTGATGATCATATCGTCCACATAGACTTCAACTTCTTTATGAATAAGTCCATGCTCGATGGTTGTGGCAGCCTTCGATATGTAGCCCCAGCATTCTTGAGTCCGAATGGCATGGCAGTGTAGCAGAAGGTTCCCCATGGGTGATGAAGGAGGTTTTCCCCTGATGATCAGGGTGCATCCTGATCTGATTATATCTGATAAATCCATTGCCAAATGACTTGAGGGCATGGCTAGCCATGTTGTCCACAATCATGTCAATATTAGGAATTAGGTAATCGTCCTTCGGGGATGCCTTGTTCAAATCTCAGTAGTCTATGCACATGTGGACTTTCTCTTCTGACTTCGATACAGGGACGATGTTGGCAATCCATGTAGGATATTTGACTTTGCGAATGAAACCTAAATTAAGTTGCTTGACCACTTTTTCTTTGACTTTGAGCGACTATTTGGTGCGAAGATTTCGTAACTTCTATTTGATCGATTTACATTTTGAGAACGTTGGGATCTCGTGTTGAGATATCTTTATGTTAATAACGAGAATGTCATCGTAAGACCATGTGAAAATGTCCACAAATTCCTTCAGTAGGTCTTTGAATTGCACACGCCCATGCTCGTTAAGGGTGGACCCTATCCTAATCTCGCGCTACTGGCTAGTAAAACTGAGATTAATAACAGTTTCATCATCATTAATTTTAACGAGGTTATGTTGTTTGTTATTCTCCTTATTAAGATCAATTAAGAATTGTTCATTTTTAAAATCATCATCATCAAGAGTTTGATTAGGATCAAGACTATTAATGTAAGTCACAACAAGATACTCAAAATCCTTATTTGTTTCATTATCAGGAAAAAGAACATTGAGAACCTCGTCAAAAGAGGTCTTAGTTACATTGATATCAGAAAAGGTAACAACAATATCGGATAAATATATTTGGATAGGGTAGACAATGGTGCTGACTTTAATATGGGTAGGTTGGACAAGTATGGCATTCCAGTTAAGGAGAGGCATGGCAACAACTTTACTCTAAGTAGATGGGTCTGATGGCATGGGATCTGAATATATCATGCAGAGACTTAGCCCCAGCATCTGCAGGTTGAATGAGTCCTCATAATGGCTTTCTTCAAATTCCTCGGTAACTGTCAAGGCTTTCTAAGTGAGAGGTTGGATTTCATGCAGGCAATCTGTGGCCCAAGGGTTGCTTTATTGAAAGAAGATTTCCAGTCTCGACTTCATATTCTTATTAACGTGTTCATATCATGGTTTGAGAAAGCCGTAAAAATGGAAGTCTTCACCTTCCTTGATAAACCTTCCATTCAAAGAGTCTCTCGAGACTGTCATTTCTTCTTTCAAGATTTTTTTTAATCGTGGTCACGGAGGGCTTTAAGTTCTTCTAATGAGGGTTAATAGCCTAAGACACATGGGAGAAAGGTCTCTTTTAGGACTACGGGCTCAAGGATCCCTTGTTAGAGGAGTCCTAGTCCCATTTCGGGCATGAAGTGCATGTTTTTGAACATCTGAATCATGTTGACATTATCGTGAGGGTTGTGTTCGGGACTGACCCAGTCTATGAAACCATTTCTGGATGGAAGGGGAATTCGGTCAACTCTGAATTTAGAGAGAATAATTTCATTTATCCCATGCTAGATTTCTAATACTAGATTACTAGTACAAGTGGTATCCGAACTGTCATCATCACCCAAGATGGTGACAAACTGGACATTAGTGAAGAATTTCAGTTTTCGATGGAGAGAAGATAATACCCCTTGGATACTGTGGAGCCATAGATGGCCAAGACGAAGGTTGAAACATACTGGTATATCAATAACCTGGAAATCAATGACGGGATTAATAAAGCCAACCCATATTGTGAATTTTATAGACCCCATCACTTCTTGACGAGTATTGTCTTAATCATGCACAACGACGAAAGTAGGAGTGAGATCATTAACTTTTAAACCTAAGCAATTGAAAGTTCTCAAAGGGCAAACATTAAGGGCAGATTCGTTATCAACAAAATGAGTGGAATTATTTTTTCTAACACTTCATTAGAGATATTACGGGCATAATTGTAGTCAGGGTCGATATTTGGCATCTCTGCTTCGAAAAAGGATAGGAGTTTGGAAGACGTCAAGGACCCAACCATGTTTACGAATTCTTTAAGTGTGGAAAAAATAGAGACTGTAGGCCCGGTGATGATCCTTATCAGAACATTCAGGTTCAACTGGGATGACATGCAAATCCCCATAAGGTGATGTTCGTTTGGGTTTTCTTGAGCTGGTCAAGGACTTTACTTTCTTTGATGATCATCTCTGATATAGGAAGTTCTTCGGCAACTCCCTTTCCTTTATCTGTCTCAATCACATTATGAGACGAATCTCTATAGTGTCTACCTAATCTATTTCTGTGATTTAATTAGGCGGGGAAGAATATAAACCTGTATTTTCATTTATTTCTAACTGAACGACCACTTTATGGATTTCCCCCAATAGATCTTCGAAGGATATCATGTCTTACAAACTGGCTACTAGACTGGTGTCCTCCTGACTGGATTCGTCATCTGAGCTGTTAAAGTCATCTCCCCATCCGGTGGCTACTATATCCTTTTTCCAAGAGAAGTCGATGAATTCAATAACCTTGATGGCTTCATCATACAGATCTTCCCACTTAACGGGGAGGTGTAAGAGTGAAGGGACTAACCATCTTGAAGCTTCAAAGTAATGAGTAGCTCATTAATATTATAAAATTTTCTTATCTGTCGAAACGCATCAGCTATAATTTGCACTACGTTATCTAGATTAACTTCATTAATGGGTACCATCAAATTATCTAATTCACGGGACCATTTTTGGGCTTCCATGAACAAACCACTGAATTTTTAATAATTGAGGGTCATCTCTGTGGCCCCAAGAGTTTATTTAATATAGTAGGTAACTCCACATCCTTCCCTCTAGATCTGGTTAGAATGGCAGTACAAGTCCTTGTGAGGAGTGACAGAGCTTGGTCGGTGATGTAGGTAGGCTAAAGGAGAAAATACAAGAAAACTTTGAGTTGTTTGGGTGAAGTTACGGGTATGATGGGTGCTTTACTGGGCATAATCTAAGAAGATGGATCGAATTATCGGTCATTGTCTAGAAAGATGCCATTTACATTATCGTGAGTGGTGTTGGGTTTGAGATTGGCTAGTGGGGAAATGATACCCCAGTCGATCAAACCTTGAAAGCACTGGTCGGTAGTATGGCCGACAGACTGGTGGAAATCACAATGGGCATCAACTTTGAAATTTTTAGGGAGTGAATTTGGTAGTGAACGAGGGTCCAAGGGTTTTATAAGATTTCGGCTTAGTAGGATTTGTTAGACTTTTGACAATGGAGCATGGAGCTCAATGTATTCTTTCTTGGTAGGGTTGGGGAGATTTTATGGTGCCCAAGAGGTAGCTGGTTGGGAGTTGTTGTTGATGGTTGAGACTGTAGCACTAGCGAGCTTCTCATATTTTGGGGAGTTAATTGTTCGATTACTTTCTTCAGCTCAGATTTGACTTTGGCATTATCTTCCTCAATTTCTACACCAGCTTCTCGGAGGGCTCAAAAATGAGTGTAGTATTGTCCTCCCATGGACGTTCGAATATGCGGTAAAAAATTCTATTTCACAATACTGACTTGTTCCTCCTCGGAGCATCTGTTGGTCATGGTAGTAGCTTTCTCTCTCCACCTTCTATGAAACTACTAACTGTTTCCCCAGTTTCTTCTTAAGAATCTTTAGATCTCGGCGCGTAACCTCTAGCTCCTCATTGTACTTGTATTGTGACTTGAATTCTTGGGGGACATCCTCCCAACTACGGATTCAAGATTCTTCGAGGGACAAAAACCAACGAAGCTCACTTTCTTTTAAGGTCTGTTGGAACATATGGGCCATTATATCTTCAGAGGAAACAAAGAGGGTCATGGCTTGGTAATAGATTTTAAGGTGAATAGTTGGGGGTTCGCTTCCCCCGAACTTCTTGATGTCTGGCATCTTGAACTTCTCTGGTAGTCTGGCTTTTATATATGGAGACATACGGATGTAAGCCATGTAGTTCTCGGATATCTTGACCTGCTCAAACTTCTTCAACAACAGCTTAAGGTCTTCCTTGACCTTATTCAATCTCTCTTCCTTAGAATCTATGGGTACTGGTAGGTTTGCCCCTAGCTAGAAAAGGTTCAGGATAGGGAGTTGAATTGGCATACGGGGTGCACGGATCAAGCTGATACTCTTTTAGGACCCAAACAGGCTCAAGAGTGGGGTGGACCCATGGGACGAGGGAAGAAAACCTTGGATTCTTCGATAATTCAAAACCGTTGACCCTATATCTCATTAACTTTGATTTGAAGGTTGTCAATCTTGGTGCTGAGCTGGGCCAAAATGATCGTTAGATCGGGTTGCACATTCGGTGCTTAGTAGATGTTCTCCATGAAGATCTCATGAAGGTAGATCCCAAACTCGGATGAGGTAGAAAAAGAATTGGCAGAGCTTCGAGCTAGTTTAACGAAAGACCGAAGCCAATAGGGATCTTGACCAAAGTCAAGTATACAATTACCTGAGAGGGAAAACGGTTAGACTTTATTTTTAAAAGAGGGAAGGAGAAAATTTTGGGTCTTTCGGAAGGATGAGAAAAAAAAATGTTTTTTTCCAGCATTTTTAAAAAAGTTGGGAAAAATGAAAGGAATCTCAAAATGATTATTATTAATGTTATTATTAGGTTTTCACTTGTATTAGGTTTGCCTAAATGCATAAAAAAATGCTAGACAAGACCTGAGCCTGGGAAAATAGGGTTTGAAAAGAAATATATAAAACACAGTTGGACTTGTTTCTAGGCTCACGGATAGGTTCCAATTTTGAAAAAAAGGCGAAATCGTGCAAAGGTTTAAGTGGCATGCTAACCCAAAATTTCGGCACAGTTTTGCATGGTAACTAGAAAATTAAATATGAGTGTCCTAGGCTTGATATCTATATGAGGTTTATGAAATTGTTGGGTCAGCTGAAGGGTTCCCCCCTTTGGCATGACTTCCACGATATATCTCTTGCCTATAAGTACAGTCATTCATCGGTATGTGTGGATAACCCATTTGATATACCTGAGTGTACATGAATTGCCTCACTATATACCTCATGGGCACAGTTTGTGTGAGAGAATATTTGATATACTCGACGTACATGAACGAGTTTCCTGCTATATACCTCCCATCGTGAGTTTAGTCAAGCGATACGGTACGGGGGGAACCGTTCGATATACGTCGAAGGTATGAGGCTAATGGAAGGTGAGAGTCATAACGCTTAGGCTAATTGTGACCTGCAGGTCTAGTGCCCATCACAAAGTGACCCCCTAGTATGGACAAAATTTTGGTCAATAGCCATACTTTTTGGTGATGTAGTGTGCGAAAATGCATGAGTTTTAATTAACATATTATGGAGAGATAGATTATTTTTTTTTTCATTTTTTATATGATGAGAAAAGGGAATGCTACATTAAATAGGGATCATACAAGTATAGGAAAACAATACTACTCATCGATATATGTGAGTGATTATGTGACATGGAAGTTTATACAAGTGAGTGTGTGTGGTAGTAAAACTATATATGGATTAACTACAAGTGGTGTTGGACATGTGAGCATATATACAAGTTTAGAGAGTGTGGTTGTGTGTTAGTGAAGCCTAAGCATGGATATTCTAAGTGGTGTGTGAAGCACGTGAGTGTAAAGTGAAGCTAAATGCTAGTGTGTGAAGTGTACATGGAGAGTACATACAAGTGTGTTGAGTGTAAAGTGAGTGAAAGTGATATATACATGAGAGAGATATACGCAAAAACGGTAAAGAGAGGAGAAAAGGAAACATACAGGTAGGTACATATGCACACATGCAAAAAAGAATAATGCCCATGCAAAAATAGAGTCTAGTCCACTTATAGAAGTCCCAAACGGAGTCACCACTGTGGCAATCGCAAGATGTCAGGGGTTAGGGGTCTCCGAAGATGCATCCCTCCTTCCTTCCCACTTTTCCTTGTTCGGTCGATTGGCGGGGTTGCATCATTTGTCAGGGAACTCGACCGTCTTCGATATGGAGTGATATGTAGAGATAGATTCGTCAGCCTATTTTGCACAAAATAGGCAAAATAAATATTGTCGCCTTAAGAAAACGACATCAAGGGAAATACTGAAGCTTGCGAAACCAAGTAGTTCAATGGTCTGGGGACTAAGTTACAGAATAAAAAGGTGTTAGGCACCCATACCGTCCTTTCGATATCTCAAGGGCATATGTTAATCTTCTCTTGTAGAACTTCATGATGTGTGTGCTTTTGTTCATATTATAAATGGAGGATGGAATCACTTGACTCGCGTCATGGGTAAAAGAGGAGTGAGGTCATCCTTAGAAGTATTATCAAAATTATACTAATAGAAAGTATGATGTGAGTGTTTATATATTCACAAATCGTTATGGAAGAACGATTGAATATATCGAACATGACATAAGCAAATAAGCATTAAAACTTATATATCATGAGTATATAATAAAAAATGTAGGTGGGGGGACTTGAGTCCAGGGATTTACCCAAGACGCCTACATAGACCGGGGGGAATAAAAGTCCACATAGTTCAAAAATAATATGAGGTGGGGTTTAACCCATAAATCCAACTGAGGACTTTATTATATGTGTGTAGAAAAAATATGTTTTAGTGTGAAAAAGTGTGATGAGAAAATTCCCTTTTGGAGTTTACGAGTGAACCCTCGTTTTCTTATTTTTGGGTTTTTTGATGAAAATTAAGTATGTGCGAATACTAATAATAAAAATTTAGAATTAAGATTTGTCATGTAATGAAATAAGATGCTAAAGTGAAAATGAAGTAACTAATATAAAATTTAGAAAAATTAAAGACAAAGAAGAAGACATGGACGTCCTTATAATGACTTGAAGAACATCTTCCTTGTAAATGAGCTAACCTAAAGATGGAGTGATTGTGGTTTGAGGATGTGGGAGGGAATTTACTCAAAAGAGTATGAAAATTATAGAAGGAATGTGGGGTATGGTCTTTTTAGGAAAGAACAACTCTGAATTTAAGGGAATTCTCAATGAATTACTGAGAGGGATGTTCAGGTGTCCTGAGGTGTATTTCAAAGTGAGGTTATGGTCTTTAATTATAGAGACAAAGGGGGTTCCGACAGACATGGTCCTATACATGCCTATCAATATATAACTCTAGACACGTTGCCGATAGGAAGGGTACTAGGGTTGCCATTTGGTAGTTCGAGGCAGATTTTTAGAAAAAATGACCATCAAATGTAAATCGTGAGTCAGAATCATGCACGTGGAGGACCGTTAGAAAGGTTTTACAGAGACCTTTAGGAATCCATTAATATAATCCTAGGTTTGGGAGTTTATCAAGGTCAAGCGAGGCTCGAAAGTGCCCATTGGTCACTCGATAGGCCAGAGAAAAATAGATCGTTCGTTCGAATCGTAAGTTAGAATTTCACATGGGATGGATTGTTGGAAAGGGTATTTAGAGACCTTCAAAGATTCATTCAGTATCATTTGGTTCAAAGAGTTGGATTTTGTGAAACGGGGACCGAAAGCATCCCGTGATCCTTAGAAGTAAAATGGGTCCTTCATCCATACCGTAATGATGATTCGTGCACGAGGTGAACCTTTAGAAAGGGTATTTATTGCCATTAAAAGATTCATTCAGTCTCACTCAATCTAAGGAGTTAACATGACTCAAATAGAGACCAAGAGGGTCTGGTGGCCTCCAAGTTAGTTTCGGGGTAAAATACATTATTCATCCGAACTGTAAGTTCGATTCGCGCACGAGACGGACTGTTGGAAAAGGGGATTCAGATACCTTTGAAGATTCATTGAGTTTATGCTTGAGAAAGTAAGTTGATTATGGTCAAAATAAGGCTTGGGAGCGCCCGGGGTCCTCCAAATCAATTTTTGATAGTAAAATGGATCACTCTTTTAAACAGTAAGGCCGATTCGTACACGTAGTGGACCATTGGAAAGGGAATTCAAAGCCCTTTAAAGATTTATTGATCTTATTCTTAGACAAGGAAGTTGACCAGAGACAAATGGGTCCCGAGAGTGATTGGTGGCCTCTAGGTTGGTACTCAGAGTACGACCTAGGGTTTATGGTGAAGAGGTGAATGCCAGGGACCTAAGGAGATGGTTAGGAGGGTCCTAGGATGGGGTGTCTACTCTATAATAATAACTTAATTTATTATTTAACAATATTAACATACATTTCATATCAATCATCAATTTATAGTTTTATACAATGGGAACATATGTATTTAGACTTAATTTTAAAAATTCATTTGTATACCCTCTAATGTATTTGTTTTTTTAGTTGTTGGTTATATTATAATAATAATGAGACAAGTTTCATTCTATGTAGAGAGGAAGAGGAGCGACTAGAAGCAGTTCTTGGTTGTTATGGAACTTACTTTAATTTTAAAAATACATGAGATGGGTGTTCAATAAAACTTTACAAATGGGACTAAAACTTATAAAGTTATTATATAATTCTTCTTAATTTTTGCCGTTTGTACTAGGAATGATTTTATTATGTGTTTATGCATGTTTATCATTGGTTGTTCACTTTAGGGTCTCATTTGTAGTTCGATAAAGTTTCTTAGAATTTGATTTCATTAAAACAATTATGTGAAAGTGTATAATTATTGGGTTTGGTTAAAAGTAGTAAACTACATGACAATGTGAGTTTTGTGGAATTTTATTACATTAAAAAAATCTTATGAAAATGTATTATTATTGTGTTCAGTTGGAAGTTAAACTTCATGAGAACGTGAGTTTCAAGTGAAAGTGTATAATTATTGGGTTTGGTTAAAAGTAGTAAACTACATGACAATGTGAGTTTTGTGGAATTTTATTCCATTAAAAAAATCTTATGAAAATGTATTATTATTGTGTTCAGTTGGAAGTTAAACTTCATGAGAACGTGAGCTTCAATGGTGTGATATTACCTTATCGTGGGAAAATAAGAAAAGGAAAAATCAACATTCTTCAATCAAAAAACAATTTTCTAAGTAAGAATCAAATATATTAATATAGAGATTAATGTGACAACATTTTATGCCAAAAAATTGGTCTAAGACTTGTAAAACGCGCGGGTTACATTATTACCAATTTAATCTTGTATAACTTAATTCCTAAGTTTGCATGCAAGATAAATGAGGTAATTAAGCATCAAGCACAATCACATAGTAGATGAAGATATAGGAGAAAAACTGAACTGGAAAAAACCTCAGACAGTCAAGCCTAGACAAGTTCCTCTATAAACACGATTTTACAAGAAGACTCAAAAGATTTACAACTCTGGACTCCTCTAGCCTATGATACTGCAGTCTTCAACCTTAGTCTATAGTTATAGCATAGCCCAACGTCAGCCTTAGAGAAAATCCAAGCCTCGGGCTCCTCCGATAACATTGATCGTCACCCAAACGTGTGGAATCCACCACACCAGAAATATAAAGAATTATATGTGTGGGATTGATTATGGTACTATGATAAAATTGATCAAATAGGTATTTGGATTTAGGTCAAAATAAGTTTTTATTCTCTATAGGCTTAAAACAGTTGCTATTCTAAAAGACCCAACAAAATATGAGAAAACCCTTGTTTTGATAAAATTTTCAAAAGGAAAAAGTCATTGGCTTTTTCTCCATTTTTGCAAAGTTCGTTTGAACGGGATTATAAGGTTGTTCGAACAACTTTACATATATTATTAGAATGAGATCAGACTTAGTTCAAATGACATGATAGAATTCCTTCAAACGAGCTTTTAACGAATTTCAAATGATAAAATAAAATACTGAATCAGGGTCGTTTGGATCTCGTTTGAACGAGAATGCAATCTCATTTGAACTCTCGTTCGAACAACAATTCCTTCTCGTTCGAATGACATTATCAATGTCATTTGATCGACTAATGAAACAAAATTTTTTCAAAAAAACATTTTAAATTTAAATGGACTCATAATAAAAGATCCAAATAGATTAATGAACATTCTGACACATAGAAAATCTTATACCTTTATTCTCAAGTTGCATGCAATGCGTCCAATGATGTAGAAAGAAATTGTATCCACTGGTGTGTTTTAGATCATAGGATTGAGTAACAAATATATGACACAAACTAAACCTTCATGTTTTGACCAACGAAATAAGCCAATAAATACATAAAACTTGATTGGAAATTCTCCCTTAAAAATCTCCCCATTTTGCTATTTCGGGACAAAGCCCGAGACTAAATCAAATATGTTAAGCAGGCGTTAAGCCACCTATGCCTATCCCCCCCCCCCCCCCCCCAAAAAAAAGGGAGACTAATAACCTAATGTAAGGACATAATTTTATAAATGTCCGGGGTAGAATCTAGGAAATTTTGATTTTCTGCTAGATCACAGTTCATATGTCTGATACCGCTACATTAGGCACGTCAACACGATCATCCTCGACGTCTTTATCCGAATTCAATGCATCCACTTTCTTCACGTGAATCATACTATATGCAACGTGCTGCTCAGCTCATTCCCACTACTCCACTACGCTTTATAAGTAATATGTTTTATTGGAGCTTTAAATATTTGCATAAATATTTGGGAAATGTTTTTGATAAATATTTTTGAAGTCTGGTTTTATTTTTTATCAAAAGCATAATTTTTCTAAGTGTAGAAGCGAATGGCCTCGATCGATGAGCTCGCTCAAACGACTTTGGAAGTCATTCGCGCGAGATAGGAATGTCGCGCGATATCGTTCGAACGACTTTTGTCCTTCGTTCGAGCGACATGGCTATCTCGTTCGAATGAGCCACCGCCTCGATTTTTGTATAAATATCTGATCTCCTTCTACACATTTTTTAAGTCTTTCTGCAATCTCAAAATTCTGCGAAAACAACCTAGAATAAGACTTCACTTTTTAAGGTTTTCTAAACCTTTTTGATTCACAAAACCATTCCCATATATATATGTGAATCTTTAAACCTTCAAGAGGATCATTTACTCATCTGGAGTAATTTGTGAGGAAGCCGCTCTCTTCTTCATTGCTACCCTACTGGAAAGGGATTGTTCCAGCCGCCGACAACAGAACCGACACCCGAGGGTATTTTTGTGTCACTGTATTTTTACTGTAATCCGTGTAAGCCATTTCTCTTACTAAATTATAGTGAAAATAAAAGATTTTGCCCCTTTGGGGATTTTTCCTCATATATGTGTTCTTGAATGTTTCATCATCGTATTTAATCACATATAGATGCATGTTTAGGATTTAATTGGGTTAAACTGTGTTTAATTAAATAACTTCCTTATTTGAACGCAAGGGCACTCTTCTCAAATTGGTATCAGAGCCAGTTACACAATTTTACCGTGTAATTTTCCGTAAAATTTTTCTAAGATATCAATTTTCTGAAAAATTGATTTTTGAAAACGAGTGTGTTCATAATGGAGAAGTTATATAATAAAATGCATGTTTTTGACGGGATATACTATGCATATTGGAAAGCCCGCATGTGAACTGCATTAAAATCCATTGATGAACGTGTCTGGATTTTGGTTGAAAGAGGGTGGACACCTCCCTCCGTCACTCTTGAAAACATGACCAATTTAAAACATGTTACGACATGGACTGAAGAAGAGTTTAAATGGTCATCTTTTAATTCTAAGGGTTTAAGTGCTATTTTTGGGTCTGTCACACCTGATGAGTTCAAACGCATAATGACGTGCACCACATTAAAAGAGGCATGGGATGTTTTACAACTCACCCATGAAGGAACTAATGCTGTGAAAGAGTCTAAATTGCAAAATTTGACAACTCAATTTGAAACGATCACCATGTATGAGACTGAATGTTTTGATGATTTTTATGCTACGCTTTTTGACATTGTTAATACTAGCTTTAATCTTGGTGAACATATTCCTAATGCGAGAGTTGTTAAAAAGATTCTTCGTTCTCTGCCTAAGCGTTTTATCCCTAAAGTCACTATGCTAAATTCTATGGGTAATTTAAATACGCTAAAATTGGAAGAACTTGTAGGAGACTTGCAAACATATGAAATTGATATGTTCCCTAAAACTGCTAGGTCTAAAGATAAGGGAATTGCACTTCATTCCCAAGAGAGAAAGAGTGAGGGATCGGCTAGAAAGAGGGTAGAGTCATCTAGAAAGAGAGAGACTGACACGTCTGATTCTGATTGTGATTTTGACTTAGATGATTTGGCTCTTTTTGCAAAAAAATCAAGAGGATTCTCAAATTTAAGAAAAATGGCAATTTTAAAGATAAAAAGAAATTTGAGAAAAATAAGTTTGAAAAGAAAAATGAAAAAGATTTTAAAGATCCTCCTAAGAAAGAAAGTGAGAGATGCTTTGAGTGCGATGGTAGGGGTCATAGAGCCTTTGAGTGTGTCGCACGTCTAAACAGAGAGAAAGGGAAAGCTATCCTTAATCCTACCCTTAGCGACGACATTGAGGTGGAGTCGATGGATTCTAGAGATGAGTCACCGCATGATTGTAACTTCACCGCATTCATGACTAGTAATATGAGCACTTCTTGTTCTCCTCACGATGATGAGGATGATGCTTCATAGGGACACCTCGACAGGGAGAGCGATGTGAGTGAGGGGAGGATGACACAAGTGAGAGCGAGAGTGATATTCAACGTGCCTACACTGAGTTATATTCTGAGTCATTTAAAACTAAAAAGCGTAACAAAGCGTTAGTTGTTAATATCACCGACTTAGAGGAAGATTTGAGAAAAGCAAGAGAGAGAGAGTCCTCCACCTGCACCACCCTGAGAGAGAGAGAGTTTGCCTGTGTTGAGAAAGAAAGTCTGTTTGGAGAGAGAGAGAGAGAGTTATTTTGAGAAAGAGAGAGGGGACTTGACTAAACAAGTGGCTAGTCTTACAAGCGAGCTCCATTCGTCCGTGGAGACTCGGAAGAAACTTGAAGCCCTTGCTGCCCAGCTGACTCATGATCTTGAGAAAGCACGGGAAGTCAAGGTACAAATCGAGGATAGATCTGGAAAAATGGGAAAGATGCTCCTCGGCCCGGCTTTAGGTTTTGGTGATAGGTAGGGAATTGGGTATGATGGTGCCTCCACATCCCAAATAGCACCCGGACCAGTTCCTGAGTTTACTATGACTCCTTATGGCCATCGTCAAAATCCTCGAAGGAGAGTTCGACCAAGAAAAACAAACCAAGGTTGGCCTTTGACTGTGTTCTTTTGTACTTATTGCAAAAAAAAGGCCACCTCAGGGAGTTTTGCTATAGCATGGGTCGGACACGATGTACTACTGCTCCACCTCAGCATACTGATGATTTTACCAGTCTGAGAGAGCGAGTTGAGTTCTTAGCTTCCATATCTTAGAGTTTGATGGAGGAATTCCGACGGATGTCTTTACCGTCAGTAAATGCTTCTCACATTTCTGCTAAAACCAACAATAACAAAGGCAAACAAAAGGTCACCTCTTCTTGGGTACCTAAGAAAGATAAAAAGGCCTTTGTTGTTTGTATCGCTCTCAAAGCCCATAATACCTCACAGTGGTATTTTGACAGTGGGTGCTCTAGACACATGACTGGTGATGCCTCATTTTTTACAACTCTTGAGGATTATGAGGATGGCAGAGTCAACTTTGGAGATGGGAGTAAATCTAGCATTATAGGACGTGGTACTGTCAAGTTACCTGGATTTCCTAAGCTAGAAAATGTTTTGTACGTCAAAGGTTTGAAAGCAAACCTTCTCATCATTAGCCAGCTGTGCGATGTTGACTTTGCTGTAAAGTTTGACTGGGACACTTGTAAGGTCTATAATCAAGCCGGTAAACTTTTAGTGCAAGGGGTGAGGACAAAGGATAATTGCTATGGGACTGAGCCCACATCCTCACTTATCTGCAACAGTGCCACGATCACTCCTATGGATCTGTGGCACCAACTTCTAGGTCACGTAAATATTAGAGATCTATCTTGCTTAGCTAAAAAGGACCTAGTACGTAGCTTACCATCTCTTGGAAGGCCAACTTCAACGATTTATGGACCATGTCAGTTGGGAAAACAAATTCTTAGTCCCCATAGGAAGTTGCATTCCATTACCACCTCTCATGTTCATGAGCTTATACACATGGATCTTATGGGTCCCACTCGTACAGAGAGTTTGGGTGGTAAGAGGTATATCCTCGTGATGGTGGATGATTTCTCCAAATACTCCATTGTAGGTTTTCTGAGGGAGAAATCCAATGTTGTTGAGTTTATTACGACCAAGTGCCGTGTCCTTCAAAATCAACACGGTATCACTATTAATAGGATCCGTAGTGATAACGACACAGAATTTAAGAAAGCAAAAGTAGATCTCTACTGTGATAGCCTTGGAGTCAAACATGAGTTTTTTGCTATGAAGACTCCTCAGAAAAATGGGATTATTGGGAGAAAGAATAGAACGATTCACGAAATGGCTAGATCTATGCTTCTAGGTCGTAAGGTTTCTAGGAGATTTTGGGCGGAGGCAGTGTCTACTGCATGCCACACGGTGAATAGAGTTTACCTGCGTCCACACACACTTAAGACGCCATATGAATTGTGGACTGGTAAGAAACCCAACCTGGCATATTTCCGTGTTTTTGGGAGTAAATGCTACATCCTACTGGATAGAGAGCAATTAGGAAAGTTTAACTCCCAAAGCGACGAGGGAATACTATTAGGATATTCATCGAATAGTAGAGCGTACCGGGTTTATAACCTGAAAAGCTCTAAGGTTATGCAATCAATAAATGTCACCGTGCAAGATGACTAACCTTCGACGATTATTGATCCTAATCTTGAGTGTGAGGATGAGGAATTTTTTGGGAATGATTTACATGTCCCTCTCCCACACTCTGTGGACCCTACTCCTGTGGTAGGGGACACTCCCGCTTGGGTTCGCAAGAGTCATGACCCTTCTGCCATTGTTGGTGATCCCACTCTAGGGGTCAAGACTCATGCTCAACTAGAGAACGTTGTTAGTCACTTTTGCTACACGTCCAAAGTCGAGCCCAAGAAGCACTCAAGGATGAACACTGGATATCTGCTATGCAGGATGAGTTATTTCAATTTAAAAAGAACAATGTCTGGGAACTTATCCCCCGACCTAGTGAGACTAATGTGATAGGTACCAGATGGATTTTTAAGAATAAAATGGATGAAAATGGTACCATAATCAGAAATAAGGCTAGGTTGGTCGCTCAAGGCTACACACAGATAGAGGGTGTAGACTTTGGGGAGACATTTGCTCCTGTTACGAGGCTTGAGTTTGTCCGCTTACTACTCGCCATCGCATGTCATCTGCACTTTAAGTTATATCAGATGGATGTCAAGAGTTACTTTTTAAATGGCATTCTCCAGGAGGAGGTTTACGTGGAACAATCAAAAGGGTTTGAAGACCCTAAGCACTCGGAACACGTTTACTATCTGAGGAAAGCCTTGTATGGTTTGAAGCAAGTACCCCGTTCTTGGTACGAGAGGCTTACTTCCCATCTATTAGCCCGTGGCTTCAAGAGAGGGGGAGTTGATATGACGTTATTCATCAGGAGAGATGACGGTGCTATTTTGGTTGCCCAAGTCTATGTGGACGGCATCGTCTTTGGATCCACGTGCTCCCAACATGCTCACCACTTAGAGGAGGAGATGAAAAGTGAGTTTGAGATGAGCATGGTTGGTGAGCTTACTTTCTTCCTTGGTCTTCAGGTTCGTCAGCTAGAGGATGGGATGTTCATCTCCCAATCCAAGTATACTAGAGACCTCGTGAAGAAATTTGGTTTAGACTCCACTAAGCATGCACGTACACCTATGAGTACCTCTACCAAGCTTAGTGAGGACACTTCAGGCAAGGACGTAGAGAAAACCTTATATCGGAGTATGATAGGTAGTCTTCTCTACTTGACTACCAATCGTCTCGACATCGCCTTTAATGTTGGAGTCTGTGCGTGTTATCAGGCATCCCCAAAAGAGTCACATTTACTTGCTCTAAAATGTATTATTAAATACGTAAGTGGGACTCTCTCATACGAAATTTGGTATTCCTTTGATACTAATGACCGTTTGTCCGCCTATTCAGATGCCGATTGGGCCGGGGATGTAGATGGTTGTAGGAGCAGTTTTGGTGGGTGTTTATATTTTGGTTCTGCTCTTGTCTCCTGGCTGAGAAAGAAGCAAAACTCCATCTCTTTATCCACTGCGGAGGCTGAGTACATAGCCGCCGGGAGTTATTGCACGCAACTCTTGTGGATGAAGCAAATGCTGGAGGATTATGGAATTTCACAGGACACCATGACCATTTTCTGTGATAACACGAGTGCGATACACGTATCCCGTAATCCAGTTCAGCACTCACGCACAAAGCACATCAGGATACGTGAGCACTTTATACGTACGTTAGTTGAGGAGAAAGTCGTATCCCTGAGTTTTGTTCCCACCGACCATCAGTTAGCCGATATTTTTATGAAACCATTAGATGCCCTTAGATTTGAGAGTCTTAGGAAGTCTTTGGGGATTTGCACAGTTGACTGAGGGGTTGGTCTTTATTTAGGATAGGATGCTTTTTCATGTTCATATCATATGCTTCTTATTGCTAGATTGTTTTATATGTTCTATTATCTTGTTGTACAGATTTTTTTTATTCTTTTGAAAAATCCAAAAAGATTTTCTTTTATAAAAATTTTAGAAAAACCCAAAAAGATTTTTTTATTTTTTTATTCACCTTTTATGGATAATCATTTAAGATAGCCAAGTCACAATTTCATTCCATTTAATCCATGTGATTGTTTGATAGTGATTTGAGACGCTACATCATTTCATCCATGTGCTTTTCATTGGTTGGAGTCTTTGAGATGTGATTATTGATATCTTTCTACATGTTTGACTGCTATCTCCTTTATTGCACACATGCACGACTTTATTTGAATATTGTACTTGGCTATCACATATTGATTTGAGTGTTTCCATCTCAATTCTGTCTATACAACTACCAATATGCGATAAAACTTGACACGATTGGAATGCATGTAAAAACCATTTTTGTGAGAATGAGTGTTTGTTTAAGAATGGGGAGGGGTTGTGAAAGGTCATTATCTATTCTTTGCGCAAAATCCACCGTTCAAAAGGACCTAAAAAATTGAGGAATTTTATTATCCAAGGTCCAAAGAGGTTAAAAGAGCCTGAAAAAATTTAAAGGCAATAAAAAGAAATTCATGCCACATATGGGCCATTAGGTTTCACCTTCAATTCTCCAAAGTTGAGAATTTAGAAAGCCTCTATTCAATATTAAAATCTAAAGGAGTTTGGTTGGAGAATATAAACGGGTTTGCACTTCCTTGGAAGTCTTGAAAAAGCATGCAATAGTTTTGGACATTATTGGTGTGGAAATCATTTTGAGCTTTGATTTGTTGATTTGATTGAGTCAATGTCTCATATTTCCACCTTTTTACACCAAAGGAAGATTTTGAGTTCATTCTCTAGGAGTATCTGATATTCATCGTGCACATATGTCATGTTTGTATGCATTGATTTTCCTATCGAATTTGATCACACCCCTTCATTTTGCTATCATTGACTTGGTTGTTTTTGTGATCTTTCATGGTGTGATTCTTTGTTGTATACTATGTGTGAAAAATTTTGAAAATTTCAAAAATAGCAGTTTATTCCTGTGTGTCATTCTCCATGTGCATTCATTTCTGCTTCTCATATCTGTCTATTTGGGGACATCATAAAAAGGGGGAGAAGAATTATGGGAGAATTGGTTTTGGTTGTTTGATTTCTGCATGAATGATTTTCTTAGAGCTTTATTGATCATCAATTAATGCATATCATTATATTTCAATCTGTTGCTTGTCACGGGTATTTGCTTTATCTCATGTGTGTAGGTACATCATTGCTCATTATTTGATTACACACCCTGATGAGAAAAACTTTAGAAGGAACATGAGAGCTGAAGATTTGGAAGACATGTCATTTAGTATTCTCAGTTTGAGGGTTTAATGGGGATATTATCTAGTATGTCATTTGATTGCATAATTCAGTTTTTTTATGTATGTATCGGCATAGACATAGGGGGAGATTTGTAAGGACATAATTTATAAATGTCCGGGGTAGAATCTAGGAAATTTCTATTTTCTCCTAGATCAAAGTTCATATGTCGGATACCGCTACATTCGGCACGTCAACACGATCATCCTCGACGCCTTTATCCGAATTCAATGCATCCACTTTCTTCACGTGCATCATGCTATATGCAACGGGCTGCTCAGCTCTTTCCCACTACTCCACTACGCTTTATAAGTAATATGTTTTATTGAGCTTTAAATATTTGCATAAGTATTTGGGAAATGTTTTTGATAATTATTTTTGAAGTCTGGTTTTATTTTTTTTATCAAAAGCATAATTTTTCTAAGTGTAGAAGCAAATGGCCTCGATCGACGAGCTCGCTCAAACGACTTTGGAAGTCGTTCGAGCGAGATAGGCATGTGGCGCGATATCTTTCAAACGACTTATGTCATTCGTTCGAGCGACATGGCTATATCGTTCAAACTAGACACCACCTCGATTTTTGTATAAATATCTGATCTCATTCTACACATTTTTTAAGTCTTTCTGCAATCTTAAAATTCTGCGAAAACAACCTAGAATAAGACTTCACTTTTTAAGGTTTTCTAAACCTTTTTGATTCACAAAACCATTCCCATATATGTATGTGAATCTTTAAACCTTCAATAGGATCATTTACTCATCTGGAGTAATTTGTGAGGAAGCCTCTCTCTTCTTCACTGCTTCCCTACTGGAACAGAATTGTTCTAGTCGCCGACAACAGAACCGACACCCGAGGGTATTTTTGTGTCACTATATTTTTACTGTAATCCGTGTAAGCCGTTTCTCTTACAAAATTATAGTGAAAACAAAAGGTTTTACCCCTTTGGAGATTTTTCCTCATATATGTGTTCTTGAATGTTTCATCATCATATTTAATCACATATAGATGCATGTTTGGGATTTAATTGGGTTAAGTTGTTTTTAATTAAATAACTTCCTTATTTGAACGCAAGCGCACTCTTCTCACCTAACAATTGCTTATTCAATGTTCCATTATGTAGATTAGGATGCAAACATGAAAACGAATACCTACACACATGAATTAGCAAATACTCGTGACAAATTGGGGAATAAAAGAAATAATAAATAATGGAAGTAAGTAAAAACTAACCATACAAACCAAAACACCAGCAAACCGTAATGTCATTTGAAAGAAGTAATAAAGGGAGGTGTGAGAAAAATACGATAAGGTAACAACTTTCTCCCGAGCAATAGATCGATAATGGAAGCCAAGTAGACAAAAATGCTCGTAATGTAATACCATGCCCTAAACATTTTCTTTACTCCCCATATAAAGTTGTGATACTACCAAAAACATGGAGACTTGGATGGTTATAACTAAGATGTATTCCTATTTAAACTAATCTGGAGGCTTGATGATAATTATTGAAAATTTGTAGGTAACAAATTGGAATGAAGTAAAGAGAATTGTTGGATTATTTATGTATTATAGGATTTTCTATTATAAATTATATATATTCCTCTTTTAAGATTTTTGAAACCGTTTAGGGCAAAAATCGACGAAGCTTTAAAGTTGGTTGTTCGAACGACATTAGATTTCATTCAAACGAGTGGGAAAGTCATTTGAACGACGAGGAATGTATTTTGAACGACATATGACAGTCACACATATCGTCAACACATAGGTCTGATATTTTGAATCAAGGCAGACGAAATGAATCAGAGGGTAGACAAAAAAGACTTACCAATCAGGGTTATGCCAAGTTTGCCGTGACCATTAAGTAAAATCTTCATGAATCTGATATTAGGGCCTTATTGTGTGTATAAGAGAGAGGTGTAGGGAGGGAACCCACTTCCAACCGTTTCTCTCCTTAGGAGCTCATAACTCCCCTTCATTGTGGTATAATGCCTATAGCCATTAAAGTCCCTAGAAAATACATTCACACAAAAATATTTATTTCCCCCATTAATAAAAATAGAGCTACGAAATATAGAAATGGTTGTTGGGAGTTTTGGGTGTTGAGCAGAGTATTCTTGAAGGAAGATGATGGGTTTGTTGTGCATTTTTATGGAGCATTTTGGAGCTTTCTTTGGAGCTTGTATGGTGGGGCTTTTATGACTCCCTTTAAGGCCACCTTCGAAGGTGGGGGAGTCACCCATCTTCTTCACCACCACCATTATTTTTGGAGTGTTTGAGGTGGGATTTACTAACCTTGGTTTAGGTTTATTTATGAGTATAATTCCATCTTGTTATTTACAAGTATTAGGTTAACTATATGTGGGTTTTATGGTAGTTTGCATCAATGAAGTTGTTAACTTTTTTCTATGGTTTCATGGGTTGAATAAATGTTTTAAATAGGGTTAAAAATTAATATAAGTTCAGATTATTATTTCACACCATTTGGGTATAAACGTGTGTGATAAAATGGTTATAATGTATTTATGGGTTTATTACATACATTTTTAATATTTTAGAGAAAAAAAGGGCATTCAAAGGAAGGATTAAATGAATTTTAAAGGAGTTATAAAATTTATAATGCTACTCATGACCATTTTGTGAAATAAAAATGTGTTGGTATGAGGTTCAAAAATGAACAATATGATTTTTGTGCAAATAAGTTCTTTGGGCATGTTGAGACATTTTTGAGACAAAATGTGATTTCCTACTTGAATAATAAGATTTTGTTTAAAAGGAAACTTTCACTTTAAAGGGTTAATCAAAGTGGGTAAAACTCATATGGAAAATAAAATGATTTTAATGTGTAAATATTGACTAAAATGGATTTTTAGTGTTAAAACTCATAAATAAAGTGTGTTTATCAAGAGAGTAGAAAAATAGGATTTCAATATATAAAATGCATGAACTTATATATCAAAGTGGTGTACAGTGGAAAATGTGAAAGTTGGGTAAAGTGTGCTACTAAGCTAGTGTTTTTAATAAATAAAGGTAGTGTTGAAATAACCAAGGTGTGCTACTAAGCTAGTGTTTTTAATAAACAAAGGTGTTTAAGTGTTGAAATAACAACTTAAACTACCTTTTCAAAAAATGATTTTTGTTGAAGGATCAAATTGCAAGTTTTAGTAAATAAAGAATAAATTGATAATTTACTTAAAGTGGAACATCTGTATGAATTACAAATGTTGGCGAATGTTCTTACACTTGTATGGGTGAAATTGAATCAAGTCCTAAAACGTGAATGATGTCGGTATAAAATCAACGTGTGTGAATAAAGTACTTATAAGAGAAAGTAATATTTTTTCAAGTATAATGGAAAAATGGACGGTTAATTCCAAGGCTTTGGCGTAAGCCCAGAAAAGGCAAATTAATATGAACATTATGAAAAATGTCGAACACATCGCCAAGATAATGATATTGGATGACACCGGGTTAAATAATTAAGCAAGGCTATGTTGTCCCTAGGGTGAAAAACCAAAAATCAACTGCGATTTACTTGGCTCATACATAGAATATGCTCCTGCTTCGATTGAAATGATTCGTTCATTAATTAAGTCACAACACATTCATTTGTTGATGGGTGAGAGGTAAAGAAGGAGCCCCCGCATGTGCCAGTGATGGAATAATGGAGCAAGCAATTGGAAATGGTACGGGCACTGCCGTTGCCAGAAAATGAAATTCTGTAAAACCGTGGGCGTGCGTGTGCGTCGGCGGAATCGGTAAAGAAAATGCTAAATAATTAATTGAATATTCATGAAAGAGGCATAAATTAATGGTATTAATTCATTGATTTACTAACGCAAGAATAACGCATTAAATGTTAATATTCATGTGGCAACTTGGGATGGTTAAATAAGACGACATAATGATGTTAAGCTACCTAATGAGGTTTGAATCATATTGAACACAAGCGTGTGTCATATAAGGTTTTCATGGGAAATTAAGTATTTTTCTAAACATGGTGCATGTGCGTTGAAAAAAAGTCTTAACTAATGATTAATAACTCGACCTGAGTTAATGAACGTTGAGTAATAAACGTTTGAAAGGAATGACAGGTTTTTCCAAAAATTGTATATTGTTTAGATGGGTGAGTTAATGGGAAGAATATGCTAGTTTTAAGCATAAGATGCAAAATGATTAAATTGTAAAGATAAGGAGAACAAACTGTATCAAATAACGTTTTTGAAATAAAACGGTTCAATACATTGGGACATGTATTTCCAAAAGTATATATGTAGATATATATATATTTTCACATGCATGTGATTGTAGCGTGTGAGTGTTCTTTCTGTCGTTCGTTTCTATACTGCATATGTATATGTTCTCATTGAGCATTCGACTCAGATACCTCCTTTCATTACTGAAGGTTATATGCTACTTTGTACTTTGAGATCGTTATACAAGTAAGTAGTTACTTGAATTTATAATTAGTAGCTCTGTTTACTTGGCCTTGGGGGCACTTTCCTTAGGTCCTATTATCTAGTTGATGAGAATTGGAATCGCATGCTAATAAGAGCAACGTTAAATAATAATAAAACCGGACTAGAAATATTATTTTGGTTCTTTTACTAAACTTCACAATTAACGTACGAGCCATATCGGGGTGATCGTTTCTTAACCCTTAAATCTGGGTCGGGGCGTTACAACTTGGTATCAGATCTTTAGGTTCAATGTTCCTTTCCAGAGTGATGTGGTGAGGTCGGTATCAGATCTTCTCGATGTTAATATTGGTTTGGGTTGGTCACGCTGGATTAGTGATAATTTCGGTTCGTATCCTGGATGGTGAAGTCAAGGACATTAGCACGCTGTGCATATTTTCGTGAGATGGTAAACGCTTATATTAGTAGCCCTTTCATGTTTTGTGGCATTTCTGATATAGATGTGTCAGAAATTTGTGGGCATCAACGTAGACGAATAGTGGCAACTTCGTGATCTATTGCGTGAAACGTATTATGACAATTTTAATGTCAAGAGTAGCCTTAGTAGTAATGGCTATGTTGAGTAGTGTTTAATGCGACTTAGCTTTAACGGTTGTATATTTTGTCGATGGAGATTAGGTGACTGAGAAATGTTCATAAGTGTTGATTTTATGGTGAGAACGTATTAGGTCCCTTGGTTGAGGATTCTGCCTTAGTGCATCTTGACTATAATATCGGTTTCGATAATCATAATGTTTTGAAGTAACCTAGGAGTGAATCTAGAAATCTTGGTGATTAGTGTTAAGAAAAATAATTGTGATGTTATAGAATAGGTCCTCTTATGGCGTCACTCGGGTGGTCCTCTTCTTAGGCAATACTCGACGTCCTGCATCCTACTAAAACTCTAGGAGTATTAATTCATAGTTTTAAAAATGATATTTAGTATTGAGGATTAGGATCACTTATAGCGTCCATGGTGTGGGCCTGGGTGTTTAAAGTCAAAACTCGACGTCCCGTATCGCACTAAAATGTATAATTATGTTAGTTTGTAGACTAGAACATTAGTATGGTGTAGATCTGGTAGGACAATTTAGTTGTATGGTTCAAGACTCATTGAGGATCAAATGATGTAGTCTAGTGAATTTAACTTTAGGTTGACATTTTAAGTAGGTTCTTGAGTTGCATTAGAGCGCTCATTTGAAATAAGTAATGTGGTGGGTTGATAAAATTAACATTGGGTTTATAATTTGGATAGGCATGTAAATCATTATTGATAATTCCTTGGAGGTGTATACTATGGTTTATCTAGTGAAATGTTTAAGCATATGGCAGACATTCCTTAGTAATAGTAAACCTAAGGGTGAGTACCAAGTATCACGAGGAAGATGATGCCTCTCCATGAACCATTGGAATTCCTTATGATGTCCAGGGTATAGCCTTTCAATTGGTGTAAAACGTAGTGGGTAGGATTAATGCTTGTGGTTATGAGTTGGTGATCATGATCAGTTGTCATATAGGATTCCTCCATAACAATTCTTAAACGGGGATGTATATGTCCACTTTGGAGAATGATTAAATTGGTGTTTTTTTTCATGAAACATTTGGGAGTATCATTACTGCATTGAGATTAATGTGGTGTTATATATTTCATAGTAGTAAGTTCGAGGTCGTGTAGCGTCTGTCACGATAAGACCTGTGATTTCTCGTAGTAGATGCATAAGCTATTAGAAAAATGGATGAGTTTGATGGCCATCACCCAAAAAGCATTCATGAATTATTGTTACTCCGAGGATTATCTGAGACAGTAAATCCTTAATAATTGTAGTATGTTTAAGTCTTGTTGACTTATATGAATGCTTTGAAGTTAGTAACATAACCTTTATTTATAAGCATTTGTCATGATACGACCTTTAAGAATCATGTCAAAAGAAGATTGATAAGGAATAGATAATGCACCGGGGAAACTTAGAACACAATGATGTTTATCATGGTTTTGAAGATAACACTTGGAGTGGAGAGTTAAGATCGATTATAGCACCTATATGTGCTACCTGGGTGATTTGGTGGGACACTAGTGAAGGAAATCATTAGGTCCCAGGCATGGATAATGCTTAAAAGTTTGAGATGTCGTTAAATTGGTTATGATTCGTGATTTGTAGAAGGGTGTCTTCCAAAAATAATTTTTTTGGGGGGGTCCCGATAGAAACCCAAGTTGAGAAGAAACCTCACCTAGGTAGCCGCAAAAGCCCATGTCAAGAGGGGATCCTTCTAAGGTCCCTGCAGAAACTCAAGTTGAGAGGGAACCCACCTAGGTAGCAGCAGAAGTCTATGTTGAGAAGGGCCCCCGCAAGGGTCACTGCAGAAGCCCAAGTTTAGTGGGACTCTGCAAGGGTCCCTGCAGAATCCTATGTTGAGAAGGACCACCGCAAGGGTCACTGCAGAAATCCGAGTTAAGAAGGAACCCTACCTAGGTAACAACAGAAGCCTATATTGAGAAGGGCCCATACAAGGGTCACTCCAGAAGCCCAAGTTGAGAGGGACTTTGCAAGGGTACCTGCAGAAGCCTATGTTGACAAGGGCCACTGCAAGGGTCACTGCAGAAATCCAAGTTAAGAGGGAACCCACTTAGGTAGCAGTAGCAACCCAAGTTGAGAAGGGCCACCGCAAGGGTCCTTGAAGAAACTCAAGTCAAGAAGGACCACCGTAAGGGTCTCTGCAGAAGACCAAGTTGAGAAGGGCCACCACAAGGGTCCCTGCAGAAACTTAAGAGAAACTCAAGTTGATAAGGGCCACCGTAAGGGTCCTTGCAGAAGTCCAAGTTGAGAAGGGCCACCACAAGGGTCCCTGTAGAAACTCAAATTGAGAAGGGCCACCTCAAGGGTCCCCACAGAAGCCCAAGCTGAGAGGGCCCCCGTAAGGGTCCCTTCATGAACTCAAGTTGAAAAGGAACCATTGTTAAGAGGGACTTCCCCAAGGTCTCCGCAGAAACTCACGATGAGAGGAACCCCATCAAAGTGGCTTAGATGGCGGTAGAAGCCCAGGTTGAGAAGGACTCCCCCTAGGGTCCCTGCAGAAATAACATTTGAGAAGGGACCCCCAAGGCTTCCTCAACAGCAAAAATGATATTTGAGAAGGAATCCCCCACTAGGGTTCCTTAACAGCAAAAACTTACATGGAAGGAGGGACCTGCAAGGTACTTCCCCCTCAGCTCCCCGAAAACCAAGTTAGGATGATCGGGTATCTACCATAATTAACCTCTCATCATAAAAAAGAACAGAAGTACTAACACTTATTTTCTTATACAGGTTGCCTAGTTGAGCAAGGAGGGCTCAAGTAGGCTAGTTGGGATCTCTTGGGAGTTTTGGCTTGACGAATGAGGGACAAGGTATGTTGAGTAAGCTCAACCACTTAGCACTATAGGATTAAGAGAATACTAGTATGAAGACCCAGAAGTCACTCAAGACTACACATACCGCACACTTAGTCACAAGTGAAGTGGGCAGCCAAAGAGCTAACTGCTCATAAGGAATAAACTCTTTACAAAAAAATGACTTTTTCACAAGAGGGGGTCCTCAAGGTCCCTCTCAAGAAAAAAATAAGGATTTTAGAGGAGAGGGGTCCTCAAGGCCTCCCCTCTCAAAATTTGCAAAATTTTTGCACCACAGGTTACCGTTTCAAAAGATATTTGCCAAATCAGATATTTTGTCTCCATTAAGAGACATATTTGCTTTTTGAATTTTTCTTGCACCAGGTGGCACCTGTATGAGGAGAGATGCTGCTGAACACAGGTAGGGAAAAATGGTACACTACAGACCTTGTCCCTCCCCAACCCTCTAAGTTTTGGCGCCAAAAGTGTCAACCCATCCTTTGTGCCCAAATATAAATAGGACCCCTGGGCAAGGTCAAGAATAGATAGAAAAACTCAATAGCACTGTTACTCAATAGCACTATTCTCTCCCTGATCTCTCTCTAAGTGATAAGTTCCTTGTTCTTTCACTTCCCACTGACAGTCATCATTCTCAGGAGCTCTTCTTAAGAAAATTACTATCACTACACCAAATCTTCCATATTGTCACGGTCATTGACCTTGAAAAATTATACTTTTCAAGGTCAATGATCGTGACAATTCGGGGCGAGACAACTTTTTTTGTCACAGACGTGTCACGGTCATTGACATTGACAAGTCCGTTAGAATTGTCACGGGCCATGACCGTGACACATTTTGTCACGGTTATTAACCGTGACAAGGTCTTGTCACCTTTTAAAAATTTGTCACGATCAATGACCGTGACAATTCTGGGCAGAATTTTAAAAAAATCTGCTGGGCAGTATGGCCACTGCCACTGCCCAGCAGTATATTTGTACCTGTTATAGCAACGTTGTACCTGTTCAAACATCATATATCCAAACAAACTAAAGATAATGCAAGTATATATTCAAAATAGAAACTATTTAAGAAAAAACAACATCACCATCAATTATCTCAAACTATTTAGCTGGAAAAGAGATTTTGTACCGCGACGCTCGGGGACACCTCCTTATCCTTACCTTCTCGTCCGAATAGCCACAAAACTATCGAGCATATGTGGCCTACCCTCAGGGCCACTCCTTGTCCTCTGAATTGAAATAAAGTAAAATTAGTATCCGTCCCGCAAATATAGATAAATATAAATCAAAATTGAAATCGAAATCGAAATTGACATATAAATATAAATACATTACCTGTAGTGTCACCCAAACAGCTAACTTGAGCTCATATGGCACCTCCTTCCAACTAATGTACCCCGGGCAATCGTGTCAAATATAATTCTCTTCATATCTAAACACTAAGAAATGCCATAATCCTATGGAGTTATGCGCTGCAAATTCCTTCCAACCGTTGTGTAGCCAAGAATCAGCAGTTGAAGTTGTTAATTTCACGTTTCAATGGTCTCCCATGTTTTGTTAGAGGTTCCAAGTGGTGGGGTATGGAAAGTGGAATTGACAACTTCAACCGGTGATGTTTGGCTACATAATGGTTGGGAGGAATTTGCAGAACATACTCCATAGGATTATGGCATTTCTTAGTGTTCGGATAGACGAAGAGATTCAGCCTCCTCTCCACAAATAGGACACCCCAAATAACTATGTACTAATCACCTATTAATGGTAAGAAGCGTATATCCATGGATTAGTATAAAGAAAACTTAGATGTAGTTGGAATATTTATGTATTAATCTCCTCTCCACACACGCACACCACACAAGGGTGAAAACGATAAAGTGCAAATCAATTAAAAGCATTAAAAATGGATGTTTCAGTAAAAATTGAAATATTTATTACAAATTGAAAAATTGTTTCAAATTGGGGTTATCATAAAAAATGGATTGATATTCGGTAGGAGCAGCCAAGTCATCCACACTACTATTTAGACGTCTTGGAGCGTGTTGGACAATTGACCACGGCTCGTTGTTGATATACTCCGAATAAAACACTTGCTTAACCTTTTGAAATGCACAAACGAACGGCTCATCGCTCACGTGGTCGTTGCTCTTCAACTTGGATAAGTCAACCATGATCAAATTGGTGGCAGGATCAACTTTACAAGCATTTTTATCCTCAACTCTTACTTAGTCACAGTAAAATACAACCTCTTTGAAGCTTATATAATCCAATTCAAATATATTTTGGATTACACCATAGTAAGTCATTTCAGCTTCAACGAGGTTTTTATCTTTTGCGCTCGCTGGAAAGATAATAAGAGCTTTGTATGAAATTCCCGAGTTCTGTACATTTGTACTTTCCTCGTACACTTTAGCCCCGAAAATGTAACCGTTGAATCGATACTTTTTGTACTCTTGTACCACAAACAAGGGTCCAGTGGCTAGACGAGCAAGCCTTGATGTCGCATCACCCGTCTTTAGGAGCTGAGAATATAGATAAATTAATTATGTTAGTGGTAAAATTTGAGTGTAATGTAACGTTATATAACGAATGTTTTCATTATAATTACCTCTTGTGTTAACCACAGCCTAAATTCGTTGTCTGATTGTACCATTGTTTTTCGTCTTTTATTGTTCTCACATGCTTCATATTTTCTGCATATTACAAAATTAATCATGTATAAAATAATCTAAAATAATGTTAAAAACTATAATAACCGAAACTTACTTTTTCCATTCTTCGACATCTTCATGTGTGTCAAATAGATAACGAGCTACTTGTTCATGTTGCAAACTCGTTAATTTCACTCGTTTTCCCATCAAATGACCACCATCATCGACGAATTCATCAGTGTCATCAACGCTGGTCGAGTCAGGCATATATTCCCGAGTATATATTGATGACTCCACGGTGATGTATTCCTCTGCAATTGATCCTACAATGTATCGCGTATTCTTGATGTAATCTTTAAAAAATTTCATCAATCTTTCAAACGGATACATCCATTGATATCTAACTGGACCAAAAAGAAGTACCTCGTCACATAGGTGTACCAACAAGTGAACACTTATGTCAAAGAATGCTGGGGGAAAGTACTTCTCCAATACACAAATCGCTTCGATCACAGCCAATTTTGCGGCCACTATGTGTTCTTGATTCACTACCTTCTCACACAAGAGGGAGAAGGTAATACTAATTTTTATAATAGCCCTACGAAAATCCTTGTGCTTGGAGAAACAGTGAATAAACAATAGAGGAACCAATTGCATGATCACATGCCAATCGTGGGACTTACACTTATGTAAATCATGAGTAGCATAATTCACAATACTTTGCAAGTTGGATGAAAAATTAGACGGGCCCTTCAAATTATATAATGTGTCTAGAAGCACCGTCCTTTCCCCACTCGTCAAAGTAAACGCACCAGGGGGAATTGTTGTCCTTCCCCTACTATCTTCTTTCAACCATAGTTGTGGCTTAAGTTTTAACGTATTAAGGTCTTTTCGTGCATTTTCTCCATGCTTCGAATGACTCCCCCCAAGGCAAGTACCCACAATATGTTCAGCGAAGTTCTTCTCTGCATGCATCATATCCAATACATGGCGCACCGGGTTATTCTTCCAATAAGGCAAGTTAAATAAAATTGACCTACGAAACCATGCCTTTCTTTTCTCAGTTTCATTCCCAGTTGGGGTCTTCTTATGCTTGACATTCTTAAATTTGGGATTATTACCTGGCATATTAGGGCCACATTCAGAAGATTTACTTTCAATTTCTGAACCCGAAAGTTGTCTCAGCAGTAGCCTATGTTCAACTCCGCCCAATAAAAAATTAGAAATTTTCTCAGATCTGAAACTATGAGCTGGGGGTAAAAACCTCCTGTGGCAATGGTATACATTTTTTAAGCTAGAGGATAGACGAAGAGATTCAGTTTCCTCTC